>MPUH01000075.1:0-118935 GCA_001970955.1 Stentor coeruleus | reverse complement strand
TAAAATTATGGAATCATATCATTCATTGCTTTTTATCGTTTATATATTAGATTTAATAAAAATTCATTAATGATAGTTTAACACATGCTCAATTTTTTGTGTTTATTATGATAATAAATCAGAAAGTTGAGGTAAATTGTAGAAATAAACTATTGATGAATACATATGGGTGTAGTTTATATTAATTAAATTCTTCTAGAACTAAATGTCCAGTTTGCTATGAACACCATAAGAACTTCAAGACATGCCTAAAGCAAGCTGGATTCTTCAAGAAAAACAAGGTGAACACAAGACTTGCCTCAATCATTTTGACGCTAAAGAAAAGAAACAGTAAAGACCTCCTGAACCAAATAAAGAGTCACATAACCAGCGACAACGAGTGGTTTAATATACCGAATCTGCCTAAAGAAAGAGATCGTAGGACAAACAAACCTCGATCGGACAAGGTTTAAACCATGCCACCTTAACTACCACCTACTTTAAACTTTAAACTTTACTACTTTATTTGGATTAGCTATCTCTGTTTTCTTTGTTTCCTTTTTCAAGTAGCATTTGATAGAATTCCTGAAGTTTAATTTGTGACCCGCCTCTAGAAACAGGTTCTGGTGCATGTTCGACTGGGGCAAGCGTGATTTCTCCTCCTACAGCAGGTTTGTTAACTATAAGAGAGATTTTCTTCACTGTATCATTTACAGATTTTTCTAGCTTACTTTTCATTTGCACTAGGAAATCTTGGTCGCTAGTTGTGACAATTTCTTCTTTCTGAGTAACTCGGTTTTTAGGTTTAGATAGATAGTCTTGGAATTGTTTTTCACTACCTAAATAGTCTGTTTGTTTAATAAGACTTGCAGAATCCCATCCGGAAGGGATGAAAATCTGATCTCTGGTGACAATTTGTGACTTGTGCTTGAAAGGAAAACCATATATTCTATGCATGATATAATCATATATAACTCCTACATTTGCACTATTTTTACTTGATGTATAAAACAAACTTGCCCCATAAGTCACACAGAATTCCCTTAAAGTTTTAAGTGCTATATCAAGAATCCTTTCATTTTGGTCACGGTTTTTATCTACAGACCATACCAAATCACTTTTACAACAAATAACCACAATAGGTACACCCATATTAACCTCAAGCACTCCTTCTGCTAAAGGTATATCTTGTAGGTTTTCTGGGATTTCTACAGTGCTTTCTGGGTCTCTATAAGATTTTACATAATCCTCAACACTTTTTATCAGACTGTCCTGCTCTTCTAATGGCAGGCTGCTGACAACTTTCCCTAGCATTTCATGCCAAATATCAATCCACATTTCTAAATCTTGAGTAAAACGCCAAGGTTGCTCCCAATCAAGAACTATGCCAAACATGGTTTTGTCTAATGTTTTAGTGTTTAAGGCAAATTCTAATAAAGTCTTGAGCTCTGGGAGTTCTAGTGTATAAATGTTAACTTTGGAGATTTTGTCTGACTGAGGATCGCTTATATCTTTTGAGTTTATGTATGAGTATTGTAAAGGGCAACTCATTGGCTCCGGGTCATCTGGGGTTATAAGCTGAGTAAACCTTGTGTTTTTACCTAGACTTCCTGGACCCTTTTGCAATGATGAAATCAAGGCCCTTGACCCTGAACCTTTACGACCTACAAGGATAAGATTTCCTTCTCTAACTCGCTTACTTTGGCTTGAATCCCTTAAAAGTCTTTCCCAGAGCTTTTGGTCTGACATATTTTTTAAAGTATTGATTGGTAATTATTACTATAGTTTTGCTTCAGCTTTGAGAAGACTTTTTTTAAAAGGATTTAGATAAGATTTTATTTAGAAACTATTGAATGGGCTTTATTGTAATGATTTTGAAGAAAAAACTGTGGATATTGATTTGGGTTAGGAAAATTTGTGTGAGTGAAAGGATTTTTAGATAGTGGGAATTGTAGGATTATATGAAAAATAGGTTGAGAGTTTGTGATGGGGTTTTTGTGTTGAGGATTTTATGTTTTTTGAATAGTGTAGTGTAGGTAAGAGATGATTTTTTATGATTGATAGTTGATTGGAGTATTTATTTGAAAAAAAAAATGAATATTATGGGATTATAACTTATTGAGAATTGTTATAGTGGATGATGTTTATGATAGGTTTTAGTTAGAGATTTGTATGAAGATAGGGTATATGGAGAAAATATAGGGTATAAGAGTAAAGAAGATTGAGTTTTTGTGTCATTTAATTATATGAAGTTTTAGTTAGGTGTTAATTTATGGAAAGGTTTTAATTGTTTTTTTTATGATGATTATTATTTCATGTTTGTTACTTGGGTTTAAATACATGTTATTGTATTACACATATGAAAAACAATTTAAATTTACATATTTTGTATTTACAATTTTATATATGAATTTTAGCAGTTTTGTGTTTTGTTTCCTGTCAATTTAAAGCATAAAATCTAATAGGATAATTTTACGTACTTCAACATCAGATAAAAATTTTATTTCTATATCTTAAGAGCTTCCTATAATTTTTAATTTTCTTTAATACTTTTTTATTTCCACTTTTAATACAATACCAACTACAGAATGATTTAATAAATTCCATAACACAATCAATCCTTCAAAAAGACTTAATTAAATTAAATACATAAAAAGACCCATTTTAAATAAATTTTATTTCATTCAACTCTATAAAGTATTTTTACTCTAAAAGATAATATTATCTTTCAACACAAACCATAATTTTCACACAATCCTACTCATCTTTATCATCCAAGCATATTTTTCGCCCTTTACAAATTTAAATTTTTTCAAAACCTTCATATACATTTTACCCCAATTCCTTTTCTTCGTCATCATTTTCATAGTCAGTATTGCTTCTTAATATATAATATCTATCTAATCCTATCCAGTCATATCATATATTAATTTTCCCATACCTGAAAGCTATATAAAACATGGATGACGATATTTACGCGTTCATAGGCATAAAGCCATCATCTAATTTAAAAAAGTCCTCTTCATCAAATCGAGTTAACACCTTGGCAGACCATGGTGTAAGTAGTTCTGCCCGAATCAACACCCTGAAGATCAAGCAAAAAGCTCATGACATGAAAGAAATGCGCTCAGTCCCACAAATCAACGAAAAGTCACGAAAAATTGCTGAGAATCTTAAAAGGGAAAGATTAGACATCATAACTAAACATGAAGAAAGACATGAAGATAAAGCTTATGAGCCAGTCCAAGAGCCTGTGAGAATATCAGTTAATATATTAAAACAACTTGAAAAATTCGAAGACCCAACCCCACCACCACCAGATCTAAAATCAATGAACGTCCAAGAGCGTTCTAAATACTGGAAAGAACAGAAAGATAAAAAACTTGAAGAACAGAGAAAAGCTAAAAAAGACCAAGAACTTAATGGGTGTACTTTTAAACCGAAAAAAGTTGAACAACAGGAATTTGATGTAAGGCCACCATCTGGACCGAAAGTACAGGAAAAGAAGCCGGCAAATGGGAAAATGCAGAATGAAAAAACTCATAGTCTTAAAACTGCGAGTAGCTTAGGAAGACTTGATTCACAGAATGTTGAAACAGAATCGTTGGCTATGTTATTGAAAGGGAAAGACTTTACTAAGCCAGCACCAAGTGGCCCAGCTATGAAAAATACCAACAATATATCAAACCCAAGTAAAAACTCTGACTACCTAGCTCTTTCCCCAGCTCAAGGTGTGAGGATCAAACAAGGATTTCTCTCAGACTTAGCCAAACCCAAAGGCAAATAGTAGCGTAAGTTTATTTTAAACTTTTTGGCGATACAACTTCTCCACTATATTAAGCCCTGCTAGTTTTGAACTCAGTTCCTCTAATTCTTTATTATCTGATGTTCTACTTTTTTTCAATTTAAACAAAAACTGCTGTAAAGTTTTGACGATCTCCCCAGCTTCTTGAACCTTTTCTAATTTCTTAACCCCTTCAGACATTTTTTCTAAGTTGGACTGAAGCTCATTTCCTAATTTGTTGGTTTTTTGTTGGAGGAATTCAGATTTTTTTGATAGGTTTTTTATATGTGCGCCAAGACCTTGTAAAGCTGTTTGATGTGAAAGAATATGCTCATGGTATGTTGATGAGAGTTCTTGTATACGCTGAGAAATAGAATTTTGAAGTTTTTCTAGTTCCCATATATGGTTTTGCAAGGATGGTTCCATGATATTATTAAAGATAAAATATTGGAAATTATGTGTAGAAAAAGTAGAGGGGTATAATTTATAAGTTAAAAATATTGTAATATTAAAGACTGTGGTTTTGAATGATATAAGAATATTTTTTTCTAAGGTAATTTGTTTAGGAATATTCAGTATGGGTTTAATATTTGGGTGAAATACAGTTGTTTGGATATTGTGAATCCTAGGAATTTTCATCAGTATAGAAATGCTGATAACTGTGATTATAGTCTATATCTCTATCATTAAAAAAATCCAAATATTTTCTCATATATTATTAATATAAAACCCATAAACAAAAAAACCAAATTCTGAAATTCTCTTAGATAATTCAACTTAATTAGTTTTCTGTCCATGAACAGCAAGAACATATCCTAAGCTCGATAATATTTTCTTCAAAAACGGTATATGAAGGAATTCATTAGCAGAATGAGCATTGCTATTAGGTCCAAGTACTCCAATGACAATAAACTTAGCTTTAGGAAACATATTAGCAAGCATGCCCATAAATGGAATACTCACCCCTTCTCCAAAAAACAAAGCATCAGATCCAAAGTAAATATTTCCAGCATGATTAAGAGCATCATTTGCCCATTGGTCTAATTCAGGTGGGGCAAAACCATTTCCAGCTCCAACTTTTTTAACTTCAACAGTAGCGCCATAAGGAGGGTCTCTAATAAGTTCATTTTTAATAGCCTCAAAAGCAACACCAGAATCAATTGATGGGGGAAGTCTAACTGATAATTTAAATGTAGTAAAAGGTCTAAGAACATTACCAGCAACAGAAATATTAGGTAAACCATCAGCACCTGTAATAGATAAAGTTGGTCTAAGTGTTCTATTAAGTATAAGTTGTACTATATCATTACTCATAGCTTGAGTATTTCCTATCCATTCAATTCTATCAATTAAATTCGATCCAAGGACTTTAGCTACTAAAGCGGCTTTTTCATAATCTGCTGGGGTTAAATCTGCATATAATTGTGGTAAAAGTACTCTACCTGTATTCACATCTTCAATACGGTCAATCAACTGTCTTATTATCCTAAAACTTGATGGGACTATTCCAGAACCATCACCTGAATGCATTCCATTTTTCAATACACTAACAGTAAGATCAACTGCAACAACTCCTCTAAGACTTGAGGTTATCCATAAATGCTCATAATCCCCAGCACCTGAATCTAAACATATCATAAGATCAGGTTCACCTATTTTATCTTTAAGTTGACTTATCAAATACATTAAATTTGGACTTCCACTTTCTTCTTCACTTTCACCTATAAGGACTATACGACCATGAGGAATATTCATATCTTGAAGTGTTTTTATAAGTAAAGCTGCTGATGGTATTGAGTAACCATCATCAGCACCACCACGACCATATAGTTTATTATCTATTATCGCTGGCTCTGTATTTCCAGTTCCTGGGATCCAGTTTGGGAAATGAGGCTGTTTGTCCATATGCCCATAAACTAATACTGTACCTAGATTTGATGATGTTGCTTGGATTTCACCATAAAACATCCAAGGCTTGCCAGGCTCTTTAATAATTTCTGAGGTAAAATTTTTGATGTTTAGAGATCGGACGTATGATAAGAGGATATCTTGAGCTTTTTCCATAAGACCATTTGATTCCCAGTTAGGATCGAATAGAGGAGATAAACTTGGTATACGGATATATTCCATTAACACTGGGATAACTTGTTCGTCGATACCTTTCTCAAGACGGGCTTGAAGTTCTGCAGTATCAACCATTATTTATGTTGATAAAAAAGTTGTGAGTGTTATTTTTTATATATAAGAATGAGGTTTTTTTTATGATTGTTTGATATTGAGTTTTTGTAATTGTATTGATAAGATAAAGATGATTTTATTTTTTTATGGTTTGATGTTGAGTATATATTATAAGATGCTAGATTTTATTGAGATAATTGAAGATATGATAGGTTTATTGATTAAAAGTATATTATTTGATAGATAAAACATTTGAAGTACTTTTTTATTAAAGAATTAAGGATAAAAATTCAGTTTTTTATATTGAGTTATTTGCTTTAAATATTTTTTTTTCATATATAAACTTTGGTAAATAGTGATGAAGCAGTATACGCATAATGCAATTAGTGCTGAAAGTCCAACTTTTTTTATAGGGAATTATTCAATAGTAAGAAAAGAAAAACCTATGAATTTAGGTAAAAAGCTTATAACCCAGCCAGTTTTCCGTCAAGAAATTACCCCTAGAAAATACTGTATATCCCTTCCTCCTATGAATATAGACCAGGATTTCGATAGCATTAAATTTTCTCATGCTCAGGATGTTACAAGTGGAATAAAAGATACTATTAGGCATAAGTCAAATTTTTACAAGAACTTTTTTGAAAAAATAAAGAATGGGTTTATTAAACCAAGACAAGAGATAACATTTTTGAATCCAATAAAGAAAATTGTCAGAGAAAGTCCTAGTCCAATGAGAAACCTTAAGATCCAAAAAAGTATAAACAAAATTCTTGAAAGCGCTTCAGACTTTAAATTACCCGAAGATATCGACCCTGGAAATCGTCTTCTTCAAGCTTATGACTCTGAGACCCCAACATGTAAAAGCCCAACATCAACCAGAATAAATTTCTCAAAAAATTCCCAATTAGACATATCAACAGTAAGCAGTAAAATTAACTGTATATTGACTTCAACAGAAATCAAAGAATTCGAAAAGCGATTACCAAAACCAATTAAACATCGAGGAAATATCTGGTATCAAGAATATATAGGGAAATAAGTTAATTATTTATAAAATCATAAGTAATCTTATGTGATTTTTCTTTGAGATTTTTTTTCTTTGGAATTCTCTTAATTTTGAATTTTTTTGTTGTTGGAACTTCTGAAGAAAAAACTTTTGGACTTGATGTTGTTGGTATTTCAAAATTTATAAAAGGTTTTGGTTTGTGTGTTTTGATTGAATTTGTTTGTTTTGGTAGATTTATATTTTTGATGGAGAGGGTTTCTGGGAAAGCTTTTGAAAGAACTTTGTAGTTTATTGTGCTTTTACGAATAGCATCGTAGTAGTCTTCTTCCATATCTGAATTATATTAGTCATATCTAAGCCCCTTTTATCTTATTATAATCTATATAATACTTAATATTTAGCTATCAAAGCGATTTTTATAAATTAATAAATTTATGTCAGAAAAATACCTAATTAGCTAATTCAATAATTTTTAATTCAAGAGTTTATATTTCAAATATTAATGATTCAGGCTTTATAAGAGTATCCACCACAAAATTAAAAAACACAAAAGCCAAAAAAAATCATCATTAAAAATTAAAAACCAAGCACAATAAGTTCTTAACTTAAAATAAGAAAATCTTAAAAAAATAATCAGATAATTTATCCTTAACAATGGATTATATAGAATTAAACACTATTCCAGAAGTTGCTAGTTCAGATGAAGAGCCAGTAGATCTAATCTCCCTACCTTTAAAATTCAGCATTGAAGATGATTCAGAAGTTCCTGAAAGTCCTCTTTCAGCGTTGTTAAGACAAGAAAGTATCCGTTCTCGATATGATTTTTCAAGGCAAGACAGTCTCTACAAACAAAAATCAGCCTTAGAAACTTTTCCTAGCATCAAAGGTTTTGATTATGAGCAAGGAAAACCTACAGCTGAAGCTCCAAAAAGACGACCTTCAAATTTATTAAAAGTTACACTATCAGATCAGCTTCGTGTAGATTCAGAAAAAGAAATTAGAAGTCCTGATGATGATATGAAATCCTTAGGCTCTGAGAATTTAGATAAGACTTTAACAAGAAAAGGGACTAGAAGAGCTAAAACATTTAACGCTGCAGAGAATATTGAAATATTAAAAAATATTATTATAGGCAAATCACTTGCCCCAGAAACTATGCTTATTGCAGCTATAGGAAGTATATATGAAATAGACTTGAATATAAGGAAAAAAGATTTACAACTTTTGGATTTAGCTTCAAATAATTTAGAAAATGCGAATATGAAACATGATCAGGTTATTATGTACCAAGATGAACTTCAAGAAGATATGAGCAAACTACAAACAGCATATGCAGCCACTCAAGAGGAAACTTTAAAAATCGAAGACGATATAGCTAAATGTAAAAGCATGTTTACAGAAAACCGTATATTAATAGAAAATAAACTCAAAAATATAAACCATAAAATATACTTGGCGAAAAATGGAGGAAAGTCATTAAGCTACATACTAAAAGAGACTATAGAAAAATACAATTTTAAACTGAATGAGTGTTTAGAAATCGAAGAAAAATACATGATGAATAATGAAGATTTATATACAGAAATGCATATTATAGAAAATTCTAGGACAAAAGCTGAAAATATGAATAAGGAATTACAAAAAATTTTAGAAGATATGGGAAAAGAAAGAGCTAAGAAAAAAATGCTTAAGGAAAAAATCAGAATTTGTACTCAAAGCTTATGTGAGGTTACTAGATATTTAAATGATAATAAGAATAAAAAAGAAATGATTCAAGAGTTTAGAGAAAATTTAACTTCGATTAAAAAAGAGATTGATGAAGCTATTGTTGCAGAAAAAGGATTTGAGATTAATGCAATAACTGATCCAAAAAGTATATTACCTTATTATAGGTCATCAGATACAAATATTAAATAGGATGAAAGTTTTTGCAAGAAAAATATTTTGGTTGGTTTAGGTATATAGAATTTATTTTTATATATAAGGATTGTTATAGGTTTTGAGTTTAAGTATTTTTTTTTTATTTAGAAGATTAGATATAAATAAAGGTTTTTATATAAAGAGTTATGTAGATTTTTATTTGATGATGGTAAAATGTATTGATATATAGGGGCTATATTGGAATCATTTGAAATAAGTATTTAGTATGAAGATTTTCGATGATTTATTTTATAATAATCATGCAATATAGTTTTGATGTTTTAGATATAAAAATTATTTAATAAGGAGAGTTCATGCTTAAAGTAAAATTAATATTGTATACCTCATTATTTGTCTAGATTTTATAAAACAATTTTAATTAAGATTTTTAAGCGTATTAAATTATCTATAACTGTTTATTAAAATTTTAGATTTTATTCACACGAAATACAAAATTTATTTCCCTATTATCACTTTATATAATCAAAACCATGACTCATAATATGATAACTCTTAATAATTAAATGGAAATCAGCACAGAGCTATACAATTGGCTTTGCAGTGCAGGAGTTGTTGAATCAGGAATGTCTCCAAGTGAAAATTCTCTAATCAAACTAGAAGAAAAAGATGCTCAAAAGCTAGAAAACGGCTTGAACATTACGCCGCTTATAAAAAGATTAAACAAAGTTATAAATCATTTAGAGCGAGAACAAACCCCTATGCCCGAAATCAATACTTTAAAAGAAGTAAAAACCCCAGCTTCAAAACTATATAACTGGAAAATCTTAAGTACTGCATTAGAAAATTTTGGTTTAGTAATTGATCCTGATACAAGATCTTTAATTATTGCTGGAGATCGAGATATGGTTGTTGATATACTACTACAAATTTATAATGCTGAACAAGCTGCTATTTTAAGATTTTCTGAGGAAATAGAAAAAGGGTCTTTAAGATCTATTAAAGCTAGCTCATCTATTGATAGATCATCATCTAAGATATCTTTAAAGCCTATAACTAAGAGACAATCACCTGTTAAGAAAAAGAAAAAACCTGATGGAGCTCTTTATATTGAAGCTATAGATGGGAAAAAATCATTAGAGGAAACTGAAACTTGTCTTGAGTTTTTGTTAGTGTCATTTTGTAGGCATTTTTCTTTAAGACCTAAACAAGCAGCTGGTCTCTTAACTCAAAACGGCAAATACCTATCTCATGTAATAAGCAAAGGTCTAAAAGGTAAACATGACCCAATAATAAACTGGTATCAAGAAATATATTCAGTCCAAGCTCACTTAATAAAGCTTATGTCACAAGAAGAAGCAAGTGGATCTATTCCTCTAATGCTCTCATCATTAAGATCAGGATTTTTATCTAAAAACTTAGACACAGTCCTTTGGTGTTGCAGATTATTTTCAAAACTCGGTTTAGAACTCCTTGAATGCGACATGCTCCCTCCATCTTGGGATTGGTTTGTCAATGAAGGAGGAGGGATAGAAGCTTGTTTGCAAGCTTCCAATAGATTTACATATGATGTTAAACCACAGATTGTATCAGTCCTTATACAGTTCGGTCGCAACACACTTTTTGAGCTTTTTACTATACAGTTACGTAATTATATTCCTGATACTGTTAACTACTTTGCCACTATTAATGAATTCTTACCTAGCCTTTGTGAAATGCGCGCTTCTAAACAAGAATTGGCTAACGGGGGTATTATATCATTTTGGTTAGAAATGTGCATTAGAGAATCAGACTCTGATAAGTCTAGACCTGCTGATGTAAGAATAGCAGGGATAAATCTTTTATGTGACTTGTGGATGCTATTCCCAAATGTAGTTGAAAACAATGAAGAAATCAGTACTGAATTGCTAAACACTCTAAAGCGTGCATTAAGAGACAAATTAGATATATTAAAATTCGCTTGTATAGCCAAAGTTTTTCATTTATTAGAAAATTTTGCTAACGAAAGAAATTCATTTGCCCCTATTATCTACAAGACCTTAACATTTTATTTAGTAGAAAATTATAAAGATCATTTCATAAGGGAAATGATCTTATCTAATTTTTCATCTATTTTCGACTCAATTCTAAACATTCCAATTGCTATACTCCTTGAACCTTTAGTTAAACAATTGCAAGTAGTTAATGATGCTAATTACTCTCCAATAGATTTTGATTTTTTCATAAAAATTGCCAAACACCCACGACTAGCTTTGAAAAACGCTGTACAAACAATGGATGTGCTTGGGAAAATCTACATGAATGAAGAGTTATTTACAAAAGCTGCAGCTGCACCATTTATGATTATAGCCACAAGGTTTATAGAAGGCTCATCAGTCCAAGAATATCTTTTCCGATTTGTAAAATACAGTTTAACCCTTTCTCTGAAATTCGAACTAAGGAAAAAAATCAAAGAAAAAGATGTAGAAACACTAGACTGGGAACTAAAACAAAAATATCAAAGAGATATTATGCTAGAAATGACAGAACGTATAATAAAAATTCGTAATGAAACTCTTAATGAAAGGATTTTAAGTGAGATTTGTATTATAGCAGAAAAATCTCAAGGTCTTATTCGCCGTGATATAAAGTTTGTATTGATACTATTAAAACTTTATGGGGATCCAAAAGAGATCTTAGCTTTATATGAAAAAGAAAAACCAAAAAGTGAAAAAGTTTTAGAAAGTCAGGCTAAAACTGAAGAGGCTGATGAAGAATTGCAAGAATCAGAAGAGCCTAAAAGAGAATTAAAAAAAAATAATGTGACAATGAAAAAAATACCAAGACCGACTATATCGAAATCATCTTCAGGATCGCTTCCAATTTTAAACTTGACGAAAAAAGGAAGAGTGATGGTTGAGATAGAGAAAATACGCCAAAACATGATTGAAAAAGAAATCGAACGACGGCTTAAAGAGGAAAAAGATAAACTCGCACAAGAAAAAAGGAAATTAGCTTTGAGAAAACAGCTTGAAAAAAGAAGGATTGAGTTAAGGGCTGGACCTAAAGGAGAAAGATCAAGCCTAGTAGAAGAAGTAAAAATAGATGGGCTTACTATACTTCGGGAAATAAGCCAAGAAGAGCGTGAAATGATAAATCATGTTTTCAAGCGTTATCTTCGGGCAATCAAATTATTGTTCAAAAAATACTCAAGCACAGGGTATAAAAATGCCAGAGTAGGTAAAGAAACATTCGAAACAGCAGCTGAAAAAAATTCAACTTTATCAGAAAGTGAATATTACAAACTTCTCAAAGAACAAGGAGTACTTCAAACCATGATCACTCCAGAAGAATCAAATCTTTTATTAAAAACCTTTTGCCATAGACTAAAAAAGCCTCAAGTTAAAATCACATTTCAAGAATTTCAAGACATTCTCATACAAACATCAATATTTATATATTCAAAACCCCCTAAGGATTTATCACATCTTCCTCCTGTTGTATCTTTAAAAGCATTAATAGATCATTTTAGATCACATAGTTCAGAAAAAGGGATTTCTGTAAGATTTTATGATGAACCTGACCCTGGTATGGGAGATAGAGAGGTTGTAAAAAGGCTTAATTTATTATTAGAAAAAGATTCTAATGCAGTTATGCCTGAAGGGTATAAAAAAGTTGTTGAAACAGATATTGAGATTGCATATAAAGTACCAGAAGTATTAGAATTTACTGAAAGTAATGCTGTTGCTGTAGGAGCTTTGGATGATATCCTGTTTAAATGCTTAGGAGTACACTTTTTAGAGCCTATGATTGTTGTAAAACAAATTACTAGGGCTAGAGGAGTACTAACTAAACCTCAGATATCAAGTATTCCAACTTCAGGAACTCCTATGAGTAGTAAGTTTAATATGTCAGATTCAAGTATGGTTCAGTTTAGGGCAAGTTACAAACCTCCTGCTAATTTTGTTGAACTTTTACTTACTCCAGGTATAAAATTCGAAATAGCTCGACTTACTGGAGTATATCCGAATGATACTTTAAATGAGTGTGCAAAGGTTCTTGATGATCTAATACACACTGTCGACTCTGGAAGCCTTGTACTCATAAGCCGAAACTCCAAAACCAAAATAATCAACAAAGCTCAACTAACCAAAGAAAGCCAAGAACAGCAAAAAAAATCAGAAGCTGAAACCAAAGAAAAACGTCGGCGGCTCCGAAAACAACTAATCGAAAATCGGCTGAAAAAAATCCGTGAAAACAAAGAAAAAAAAACCGAAGAAGAAAAACAAAAAATCGCCCTCGAAAAAGCAGCAGCAGAAGAAAACAAACTTAAAAGAGAAAAACTCAACCAAATCATGAAAGAAAAGCGAATGGCAAAAATCGAAGAATGGAAACAGAAAAAAAAGCTCGACAACGATGAACAAAACAAATTCGAAGAAGAAAAAAAAATGAAAGCTGAAGAAGAAAGGAAAAAAAAAAGAGAAAAATTCCTCCAAAGCGTAAAAAAAAAAATCCATGTCAAATCCGAACAAAAACATGACCTAAAAGCTGAAGAGCAAAAACGACAGGAAGAAAACATAAAAAAAATTGAAGAATTCAAAGTTATAAAAAGGAAAAAAATAGAAGCAAAAATCCTCCAATCAAAAAAACACAAAGAAGCAGCTCAAAAACAACATGAAGACTTTGAGAGGATTAAAAACGATGCAAAAGTTCGTGAGATTTTCGACAGCATGCAAAAAAGTTTAGAAATGATTTTCGTCCACTACTGCAAAGTTGCTCCAGCTAAAGATGGGACAATGCAAAATACGTTAAATTTTGTTGGGTTTAATAAATTCTGTGTGAATTTCAATATAATCCCTGGTTTACTTCCTAATGAAGAATGTGTGAAAAATTTTAAACTAATAGCTAGAGGGAAAAAACAAGGGAGTAGTGAAGGGATGACATTAAATGCAAAAGAATTTGAAGAAATATTACTAAGATTGAGTTTAGGGAGTAAAGAAAAGCTTGAGAAAAATAAAAACATGCAGTTTGACAGTGATGAAGAAGCTTTGAAAGGGTTTTTTGAGTATTTGAATATAAAAAATGATACAAAAGCTATGAGGGACATGCTAAAAAGCTTAGAGATTAAAAGCAGAAGTTCACATCCAAGGGAAAAAAGAAAACTGAAAAACCAAGTATTGAGTGATAGTCTTAATTAAACTGTTAGAATTGGAATAATAGATATGGCTTCAATAAAACAACACGATTCCTGTAGTGAAAAAAAATCTACAGTTAAGTTCCCTATAATAACTCATAGAATTCAGAACCTTTCATTAGAAAAAACTACAAGAAACCCTAGAGGAAGTAAAAGTACAGTAAGACCATCTGGAATTTCTGCACAAAAAGCTCCAAGGAGTAGTATGAAAAATATCACCTCTGGCCTTGAGTAATGTGTAATTAGCGAATCTTCACGAGCAAATTCGCTATGTCTTAAGTCAAAACAAAGACATACAAACAACTTTTCAGCACTTGGGGAATATGAAAAGGATTCAAACAATGAATCACAACTTAAAAACCTAAAAACCATAAAAAAAATCCCATTTGAGTTCTCAAATAACGTATCTGAAGGAAGTCCAGATTGGTTTAAAATCCCTATAAGCCCTATATCAGGTGATATTTCTGATAACAGTGAAATCACAATCTTAAGCAAACTAAATGGATGGATTTATGTATCAGGCAAGTCTAAAAATAGGAAAAATCGTTATGGGAAATTCAGTCCTTTTGATAAAAATGAATTTAATGTACATAATGTTTCTAATCTTGCTCCTGATTGGATGCATCGTGTTCAATGTGCAACTCCAACTAATAAAAATATAAAAATCACTCCTCCAGTTTCAAATATTAAAGAACATCATAGGAATACAATATTTGAAAACACATCACCAACTATGGAGATTTTTAATATTAGTGAGATTAAAGAACCGATTATAAGCGAAAGTGGTAAAAAAGAAATTCCTATTGTTTATAGGCCGAAAATATTTTATGAGTGGAAAGAACCTTCAGGTAGAAATAATGAGAAGGTTGTCACAGGGAAAATCGGCCAGATGTAAATATTTTTTCCTATTAAATACTATTAGTTATTCATTCTATTACCTTTAACTTCAAGTTCTACCCCAGGAGCATTATTAGCTTTAGGGAAAGTCCCAACTCTCTTGCCTTTAAGCCTATAAAGGTACTCTTTTTCATTAGCAAGGATATTTTTATCATCCAATTCTTGAAGATTATTACTCCAAAGTATCATCTCATCTCTATATTTCTGTCTTTTAGCCACCGGATTACCTACAAGTTTTAATTGTGCAAGATACTTCATACAGCTAAGTATTTTATATAAATCTTCACAAAAAGGTATATTATTATTAGACAAATCAAGTTCTGTAATACTGTCTAAATACCATAAAGTCCCTATTTCAGAAAGTTGATTCCCAGCAAGGCCAAGTTTATGTAAAGTATGAGAAACCGCAACAACAGAATTTTCATCGATTTCTAAAGGTCCTAACAATTGTTGACGATTTAATGAAAGTTCTTGAAGGTGAGATTGATTTTCAAGGTTTTCTATACGTCTAATATAATTGTAATCTAAATAAAGTTTTTCTAATAGGTTTAAATTTTCGAGGTTTTCAAGTTTTTGTATAAGATTTGATTCTAAGGATAAAATACGGAGTTGTCTCAAAGATGATAAGCCACTGATTTGTTGGATTGAGTTGCTGCTTAGACTTAAGAATTGAAGTGTGATACAAGAGTCTAAGTTTACTATATGAGTGAGTTTTTTACCTGAAAAATCTAAAGACTTGACTTTTCTCATAACAACTTCCGAGCTATCAGTTTTATTTTTCGTTTGCGACCTTGCTAGTCTGATTACTGAATTTAATGATATATGGAGCTCTGGGGTATTTGCAATCTTAAGTTCTTCTTGAGTTGAGTTTTGTGCCTCAGTAACACCTAAAAGCGTATTTCTCATATTCAAAATCTGCTGAACATGATATTTATTACTAATACCAATACTCTGAAGATGCTCTTGACTAAGTTCAAACCAAACTTCACCTTCAATTTGTTGTTTTATAAATAATGCTAAATAATCATTAGAAAGACCAGCTGCTGTTAAGATCTTCTCTGTAACACTTTCTTCCATTTTACCTTTTCTTTATGAACTTATAAAGATTTCTATATATAAAATACATAAAATCTAATTTTTTTTTCATATTAAAATGTATATCATGTGTATATACAGTTTATGATATAAGCATTATATATTTATTTTACTAATAATGCGATCAATACCCATGATTATTAGCTGTAATTCAGATGTTTTAAATTGCTTATGTTTCTATTAGAAAAAGAATTAAAAGGCAGGTTTTCTCTAGGGATTTGCGAATGGTTTCTGGTTTGGACTATTCGGTTTTTGCTGCCGGTTTTTATAAAAACTTTTTTTAAAACTAGTCTTGGTTCGTTAGGTTTATGTTGTATTGTTATATGTGAATAAGAAGAACTGTTATTTCGTATGCGTTTTTTTGGTTTTTTGAGTTTTTTTAGATTGGCTAGGTATTGGGTTGAACTTTTTGACATGGGCAATTTGTCTTTTCCTATATATGATGAAAAATCTAATAAGCTTAGATAAGGCTTTTCTTGGGATTTGATTATTGAGGGAGGTTTTGTAGGGATTTGGAGGAGAGGAGAGTATTTCAAATAAAGCACTTGGGGATATACAAAAGTCTGTCGGTTTATATCTTTCATTATATAAGATTATTATGTTTATGTAAAGATAAGAAAGATTTATGTTGAGAATAGGATAATTAAAAGTTTTTTTTTTTGGGTTTTAGGTGGGTTTTTGTATTGAATTATGTTTAGGATTTTAGAAATTATGGGAGGGTTTTTAATATGGCTTTAGTAGGAAGTTAGGATTTTTAGGTTATAAGGTGAAATTGTGATGTGGAGAAAATATGAAGTTTTTTAATGAGATTTGAAGATTGTTATAATATTATAATGTTATAAAATTATTAGTTTATTATACTTTTAAATGTATCTTCAGGGAAATAAATTAGATAGCTTGGAATTGCTCTAAATTGTGCAATACTATACTAGTTAATTATAAAAATTAAACTGTGAGATAAGGTTAATTAAAGATTTTATAAAGAAATTTATAGTACAAGAAACTAATAACAACATTAATAATTCGTAAACACTTGGATAGAGATAAATAATATAGTAAAAATATCTTCAACTGATTGATAATATTTTTTTTATCATAGCATATAACATAATGAAACTTGTTATAAAAAATAATACTAAAACTAAATTATCATTTTTTAATTAACTTCTTATAAACTTTAATCAAGTGTATATCCTATAAAAACAAAAAATGTTATTAAAATAGCGAATTCTATGTAAAAGTGTTATAAAATTATTCATTTTTCTAATAAAAAGTTTAAATCCAAAGAATCGAAATGGTTTATAATAATTAATATATTATATAAGTATGATCTCTACCCCTGAAGCAGTTCTTGAACTTTCTAAAACTTCAAATAAGATACTATCTTGCAATAACCCGCCAGAGATAAGAGATTTTATTACAGTATTGATTAAAAACATTTTTGAGTAAATTTTACATAGGCTGAATGTACCTAAGAAAGATCCAGTGCTGCTTCTCAATGGACGAGTTTATCAAGATATATCTGAAATCAAAAGATCAGCCTTCAATATTTTACAGCGCTATCAAATTGGCGATAAGGTTCTTAATGAAGATAAAAATTTCCTTGAAGAACTTTTTAGCTACCACCCTACAGCTTTGATTAAGCTTTCAAATATTACAAACATTTTAATCGGCGTCCATCATGATGGAGAAAACGAGACAATGTGTTTTATGATCGAAAAACAAGGAGAATCAGCTGATATCTCATACATAAAAGCAATTCGAGGTTTCCTCCAACACAAAGAAGCAGCTGCTGAGCAAGAAACCATAGCTCAACTCCAAGAAATCAAAGACAAAATCATCATTATCCTTATAAAAGTCTTAAAAGACAACCCTCTCATGATCAAACATTTAACCCAGCAACTGCAAATATTCTGCCCTCATCGTAGTGCTGATATAAAAACCATCAAATTTTATATGAAAAACCTCCTAACAATAACTGAAAAATATCCTGCTATAAGCGAATACACAATCTCTTTATCAATAGAAAAACTTCTAGAAATCGAATGTGAAGGCGAACTAGACAAGTTCGACCACCTAATGTCCCAATTCATGAATTTCCTTCACAAATCATATTCCCCAAGCATATTCAGACATATTCTCGGAGTTTTCAAAACCCATATACTAACAACATATCAAACTTTATACATCCAACATATAATTCCTAACCTTTGTGCATTTTCATCAACAAATTCAGAACTATTTTTATCATTACTTATAAAAGAAATTTATTCATTAAAACAAACCTCAGCAGCTGCAGCATATACAATATCCTTTCTTTTAGTATACCCTGATTTATCTATAATATGTATAAAACATTTGCTGTATTTTTGTATAAAAATAGCTAAAAACCCTTTGAAAATCCAACATTGTAAGAATGTTATGAAGTATTTAGTATTCTTATTAGCTCTTAAAAGTGAGTATTTACAAGAGGAAATGATAAGAAAAAAAACTGAAAAAATATTAAAAATGTATGGAATAATGAAAGATATCCCTTTACATGAAGGAGTTGATTATTCTGAGATTATTGCTTTGGCAGGGTATTGTGGTGATTTGTGTTTTTGTAGCTTGTATTTACCTTTTCATGGAGAAATGCCTGATTTTAAACTGTGCTCAGTGTTCTTTGCCCAGAATTTACTGTTTACTCAACATAAAAAAAGGAGAAGGTGTATGAGTGTCAGTGTTCTTTGCCCAGAATTTACTGTTTACTCAACATAAAAAAAGGAGAAGGTGTATGAGTATTGACTTGCCTAAGGAGTATTTTACAAGAAAAAGGTTCTTTTCGATTGATGAGACGAAGATTATGGATAAGAATGATTGCGCTAGTAGTATTACTACTGTAGGAAGTTAGTTGTATAAGCATAATAGCTATAGATTTTGATGATTTTTGAAGTTTTTTATAGGAAATGTTTATTGAAAAGAACTTTTTTTTTAAATTTAATATGCTTAGCAAAATTTTTTTCTGAAACTATTTTTTCAATATCGTTATCATCAAACTTAGTTCAAATAATATTTTATAATATAATTATTTATAATCAATACTATAAAAATCAGTTTAGCAAAATTTCTTAGGCAGTAAATATGAGATACTTTTGAATATTTTATAAGTGATTCTAAATGCTGAACAAGACAATTTTTATAGAATTCATAAATCCTACATGATGGAAGAACTTAATTTTTCTAATAAAGGTTCATAGCATATTTGACAAAAGTTTCTATAAGATTTCTTTAGATAATCTTTATAGAAATGCATTCTTGATTAATTTTTATTTCCTCATAAAACTGAGTTATATTTTTTCGTAGTTGATTTAGGGAATATAATTTTCTTGAGGTTTTGTTTGCAGGGCTCATAAAGATTTTGCTCATCAACTATTTAAAAAATAAAATTTGTGATCTCAGCCATGGTTTTATTTGATTAACTACTTTTATGATAAACTTGTAGATGAGATTTTATATTAAATAGGTACAAGTGTTAATTAGCAGATGGTATACTTAAGTTTAAAATAAATTATTGATTATGATTTGTAATAAGAGGTATATTTTTAAAAATCTTAGTAAATTATCAATATTCATTGACTATAGCTGTATCAATAATTTCTTATTGAAACCCAATATTTGAACTAATAAAGTGTGAGTTGAAACCTTGAAAATATAGGAATTGTTCCATTTATCTATGTTAGCACACTTGAAAATTACTACAGTATAAATATTACAAACCAATGCGAGTTCGAGAAAAAATATCATTTTCCATAGCCACAAAAGATTCTAAAAAGTCCCTAAACCACCTGAAACTAGTCCTCCATGAGTTTATTGCAATGGGTGACAGGGCAAATGCAATGCATTTTTACGAACCCTCAGAACCAATTAACCGTGAGTTCCGAGAAACTATAATGTCAATCCTCATGATGCATGTAAAATCTTCATAGCTTCCTCAAAACGATTACAACCTTATCTTACAACGTAAAGAAAAAAAACATGTTTTTGTCGAAATTATAGAATTACTTCAAGCTGCTAAAAGCAAAATATTTACTATAGGTTTTAGTAACAAGTATTTTATATTCAGTGATCTTATGATGGCATATATTCTTGAAAAATGCCCTTGTACAACAGTTTTCTTAAAAAATGACACTTTCCGAAACCCAAGTTTCAATTGGCTTTTATGTGTAGACCAGTCAATTTTATGTGTAAAAGCATTTATAAGCATGAAATATTTTTTAAAACAAGGAGACTCTTTATCAATAGTTTATGTAAGAAAACAAGGAAGTTCTGAAACTTTATGTGAAAGATATGCTGAGCCTGTAAATGATGTAAGGATAAATAGTGTATACCAAATTATTATGAAATTGATATAGAGAATTTTGTTGTACATCAAGCTGTGATGAGTTTTATAGAAAGATTTGATAGGAAAATACATTTTGTTGTGGTATTGGGCTATTTAGTGTGGAGCTTATGGAGAAAATGGGGAAGAAAAAGGGATAAAAAGGACTGGGACTATAGCGAAGAATTTTGTCAAGTATTCTAGTTGTAATGTTGTTGTTATGAGAGAATTTAATTAAATAGATTATGGGTTTTATATAGGAAAAGATAATTTTTGTAGGGAAATTTTGTAATTTTTAGTTTCAGATATAAGGAAAATTACTATTTTTGTTTGGGAATATAGGAAAAGTTTTTTTTTGGCTTGAGAGTATAGGAAAGTTTGTATTTTAGATTAAAATATTGGAAATTTTTATTATGAAAGATGATGGGATTGTGATATAGGCTATTATGGGCTTAGAAGTTTGAGTTGGTTTTGGTGAGGTTTGATAAGTATTTTGTTGTTTAGAAGAATTATGATTTTAATCAGGATGAGGATATTTTATAAGAGAATTTAGGGTGAATTTGCCTTTCTGAATAGAAATTTTCTAAAATCAAAGTCATAAAGGAAATATTGCATGACAAAATATTGCATTAGGCATTATGAATATAAATTATCTTTATCTTAAACTAGCATTGAAAATTCTTTTGTATTATCAATTTTCCTATCACTTCCTACCGATTATTAGTTGTTTATTTATATTCTATAATGAACAATCCTACGTTCATATTTTCTTCAAGGACGAAATACTTTTAAGTTTTTTTATTGTATCCCATACTATTTTTAACAATAATTTAGTATTTATGGCAATACTTGCATATTTATTCACAATGCTCAAGATTCTAATTATTTCATATTAAAAAATTTATAATCTCATTTTTTGCTTTAAATCAATTCTATTATACTCAGTCCTTTATTCAAAATATAAAAATATATTTTGAATTAGCTGTTCATTATTAGCAATATACTTAAGGATTTGATATTATTTTATGTACAATGCATAAATTAAGTTTTTGAATTCCCGATTGATTAAAGATAAATATAACTTGGCAGCTAATATACCTGTTAGGTTTCAGTAGAATAATACCCAGGGAAATTGACTAATAATATTTTTCAAAAAATATGAAGGTAAAATTTCTAACTATAGTGCGATTAAATATATCAGAAAACACAGAAATTAAAGTGTTTCATCTAAAAAAAAGTAAACGTTGTTTATCTGAAAGAATTACCTAAATTCTAAAGTATTATTAGCAGTTCTCAAAAGATAAAAAAGTTAAAAATCTCATATTATAAAATGCACTTTTACTTTTTGAATAATTTTTTGATTAAAGTGCTTTTTATTATATATATAAACAGAAAATTATTTGATTATTTTCTTCTTTAATGTATTTATACAATCCAAGCCATTAAAATTACTAAATGGGCTGTGGCATAATAACTTGCAGTTCTAGATCAAAAAAATCTATCGCTAGGCGTCTCAAAAACATTTGTTTAGAACCCGAAATATTCTTAGGTGTAAGAAACGTCCCAACTGTAGATAATTATGAAATTCTTGAAATTCTTGGAAGTGGAGGGTTTTCTGAAGTCGCACTTGCTATCCATAACCCTACAAATCAAAAAAGAGCTCTAAAAATAATTCGCAAATCTCCGCTTGCTGTTCAGCAACTAAACCCAGAGTTTATGATAATTGAAATGAAATTACTCAGAACCTTAGACCATCCTAATGTATTAAAATGCTTCGAGATTTTTGAGGATAAAGAAAATTATTTTTTAGCTCTTGAGTACTGCGAAGGAGGTAACCTCTTCCAAAAACTTGGTCCAAATCTAAGAGATGAAACTCGAATCGCAGATATAATTTATCAAATATTATCTGGTATAGCATATTTTCATGATAAACAAATTGTCCATCGAGATATTAAGCCTGAAAATATCCTTATAGAATCTTCAGAAACATGGAATGTTAAAGTTGCAGATTTCGGTAGTGCATGCTATTTAGATAAAAATAAAATCGCAGAAGGGGTTTTTGGATCACCCTTTTATCTAGCTCCAGAAGTACTGTTAGGATATTATGATGAAAAAGTTGATATATGGAGCTTAGGGGTTGTATTATATGTGATGGTAACAGGATTAGCACCTTATTCAGGTAAAAATGTTAAGGAAATCGTTAATCAGATTATTGATTGCCCGTTGAGAATAAATGCTAAAACTATGCCTGGACAAAGTCTTTTGATGTTAGATTTCGCTAGACAACTTTTAGAAATTAATCCTTCTAGGAGGATATCAGCTAAGGATGCTTTACAGCATCCATGGATTAAACGAAATGCTAAGAGTAAAACGCAGAACACTGGGATACCGATAAATATATGCTCAAAACCGTTAAAAAGCAAACTTGCACAAGGAGTTTTTATGTATATTGTATCTTGCTTATTAAAAAGTAAAGATTTCTGTACACTTTCAAATGCCTTTAGAGAAATTGATACTAATGGAAATGGTAAAATAGAGCCTCATGAACTTGAAAATGAACTTAAAAAACTCCATCCAGATGATGATGCAAAGAAAAAAACTATAAATTTCTTCAAAGACTTCGACTATAACAACAATAATTTTATTGAATTCACAGAGTTTATAATGGCTTGTTCAGACCATCAATGCTTGTTTTCTAATGAGTTGATAGGTGGGGCATTTGAAAAATTTGATGAAGATGGTGATGGAATAGTTGATTTGAATGATATTGAAAAAGTTATAGGTCCTTTAGAACTTAAGGAGGATTGTAATTTTGAAATTAAAGGAAGATTTGATAAGAAAAAAACTATAGACAAAAAAGAGTTTATTGACTTGATTAAAAGTTTAGCTGAATAAATTTAAAGATAGTCTAATTTTTAATAGAAATGGCTTTTTTATGACTATGATAGAGATATAATAATAAGAAATTATATGAAGATTATTAATGATTTATATGATAATATTCAAATATATTAATTTAAATTATTTACTATTAATCTTACATACAGTTATTTTTATAGTAAATCAAGCATTTTTATCCGACATTATAAACCTCATTATATAAATCATCTCCCAAGTTAAAATCCTTATAAATCCAATATTTTTTTTAACTTCAAATCCAAAAACACTTATTATCCAATAATTCTTTATATAAACACATAAAAAATCCATCCAAAACTTCTTTTTTTCATTTAAACTCTAAATCTTAACCCTAACATAAAATCTTAAACTTATCAATACATAAACCTTTAAACCTAAACTCCCAAATCCTTATCAAACATCTCTCATATTCCCATACTATATAAACCTATCCTAAAACAAACTCTTCACAAATTATCATTATTCCATTATTATAATATATCAACCAAGGAATTATTCATATTTCTTCCTACAATCTTCAAACCACTTATGTTCCAAAGCTTCCGTAGCTGAAATTCTCTTCTCAGAATCAACCTCCAACATTTTCTTCATGAAATCCAAACCATCACAAGACAGTCCCCCAAGTTCAATTTGACAAGGCTGTAAAGGTCTCTGAACAATTCTTTCCTTTATTGTTTTCGCATCTTTCTCAATATAAGGTTGCTTTCCAGTAAGTAAAACCCACATCATAACCCCACAGCTCCAAATATCTACTTTTTCATTATATTCACCAATAATAACTTCAGGAGCTAAGTAAAACACAGACCCAAATCCTCCAAAAAGTTTTTTATTAACCCCAATTTCATCAGCACTACCAAAATCAGACAGTTTTACATGTGAACCATTTGATGAAGTTAATAAAACATTCTCAGGCTTTATATCTCTATGAACAATTTTCTTATCATGTAAATACTCAACTGCTTGAAGTACTTGAAACATAGACTCTTTAACTTTCTTTTCAGAAAATTTACCTGATTTGATAAGATTACTATAAAGGCTATTTCCTTTACAGATTTCTGTTATAAGATAATAATTTTCTCTGTCCTCAAAATACTCGAAAAAACTTACTATGTTTGGATGATCTAATGATTCGAGTATATGAACTTCTTTTGGCTTTTTTGATTGGTGTAGATGATAAGGTTTAAGTTTAGACTTTGGGATTTTCTTTTGTGCCTTGATTGATTTGGTTCGAATATGCTTGCATGCTGTCACCTCAGCAAAACCCCCTGCACCGAGAAATGAGAGAGGCTCATAGTCGGATGGGCTGGGTGATGGGAGCTCGTAGCTTGACCTACGAGAATTGTCAGTCACAACTGTGGAGGAAGGTGTGACTTTCATTCTGAGTTTCGTTTGTTTTTTAACATTAACGCAACCCATTATAACCAGAAACTTTTTTCTGGCTTGTAATAAGATAAATGGCCGAGAAATATATGTTTAACATAATAAATTTAATAATGCCTTCCTTCGAATTTACGAAATCCATAAATCCTCTTTGACTTTAAGCAAGAAAAGCAAGTTATATTTACTCTAAGCACATAGTAAATGAAAAAAAAATTCCAAATTTTGGTCTAAAAATCCAAACCAAAATCCTTAAGCCTTTCATCTAATTGTAATCGGATCATTCTTTTATACATAAAACTCACAACCCTATAGAAACTTTTTTCTTATATCTTTTTCTATATAAATCTCTTTAATTTTTTTAAGACAAGCGCTTCTTGTAAAGTTTCTGGTTTTATTGTATAGTTTAAGTATAAATATGTTTAATATATTGTATGGTATTATATAATTAGATTAGGATAATCTAAACTTTTAAAATATATCTTAGAATATGTATTTATAAATGCCAAAATGAAAATAAGTTTAGTGTATGATTTTTTTATATTATAGGTGCTGTTTTTGATATATATATACAGATTTTATAGTTTTGTTTTTTAAAGGGTTCTTAGATTAAGTTTTAAAAGGATTTGGCATGTATATGATATTGGAAAATTGTGCAGATTTTGTAATTTAATTTTTGGTTTATTTATAGCTTTCTTAGTTAAAATAATAAAGTTAGTTTATTTAAAGGGATTATGTATCTTTAGTTTATAATTTTACTATAAAAGAACACCTTATAAGCCTATTATAAAGGGAATAATTTTGTATTAAGATCATTTTTTTGAAGGCATATAAAGATAATAAGTACATTTTTAAATAGATTATTTTTGTTGTATATATAGTTCTAATGTAATGAAAAATATTTTGTTTTCTTTTAGGTATTATTAATTACAGAAATTATTTGTAATAATCGGTTTAGCTTTTATTATATTGTTTTAAGTAATAAATGTAAAATATTTTATGATTATTTTAATTTTATTTGCATCCTAAAATCAATATTTTACCTATCTTGTTATCAATACAAATCTAAAGTTTGTAATAAAATATACCAAAATTTATGATATACATATCTTAAGTATAACCTTATCTATATATTCTGATATGATAATTTTTCTATATACAGCAAAAATTCCAATAATACTTTATTACATTCTTATCATACTATAATTTTATATGTTCACAATTACTTAGCTTAAATTTTACTATACATTTTCTAAAATATATAACCCAATAATATTATGAATCATATAAAATCACAATTTATTTCCCTTAAGCTATGCATCTACATCACCAAAGCCTCAATATAAATATCTAAAATCTGCACATTATAAAAAAAACCTAAATCTTATCATCATATCCAAAATTCATATATTTAAACATAACAATCCTATAATCAACATAAAAAAATCAATAAAATTATATACCTTCATCCAACAACTCATTCCCATAATTTCCTATCCTTTTACACCACATATTCCTTAACATTTTCTCTATTAATTACCAAATACCTCTAATTTCTTATGTATCATATTTCTATAAAACATTTAACTTATAATTTAACACATAAGTTTGTTAATAAGTTCAATAAACTCATTTCTATCAATAGCTTTTCCTAAACCCAAGTTATTTCTTACGATTATATTTTCTTCATCATTTATATCAATTGGACCTATTAATTTTTCTATATCATTTAGGAATATTTTTCCATCATGATCTTTATCAAACCTTTCAAATGCTGCGATGATTAGATTCTGGGATAAAAGATGTTTATGATCTTCAAAAGCCATAAGGAACTCTGTAAATTCAATTGCGTTACTTTGGTTTAGGTCATATTCTTCAAAGATTTTTTCTGTGATTTCCTGAGACTTTTTGTATGGATGTGTTTTGCGGAGTTCGCTTTCTAGCTCTTCTTTTTCGATTTTACCATTTCTGTTGTTGTCTATTTCTCTAAATGCTTCTGAGAGACTAGAAAGATTTTTACTTTTAACTAAACATGTAATTATGTACATCAGAACCCCTTGAACTAGTTTGTTTTTTGAAAAAGTGTTATAATTTATACACAAAAAACTTGAATCAGATTTTTTCTTTCTGTTCAACAATAACCAAGGGTGTTCTAAAGCTTTTTTTGCTGATATTCTGTCATTAGAATTAATTTCCAAAAGCTTAGACGCAAAATCTACAAGCAACAAGGTTTTTTTAGGTAAAGTTTGAGTATTGGCTTGAAAAGGGTTTGCAACAATTTGCTTTCTAACATCCTTAGAGTTTTTTCCAGAATATGGTGGCAAACCTGTAACTAAACAGCATAAAATAATCCCACAGCTCCAAATATCAGATTTTTCATTATACATTTCGTTCAAAACTTCAGGAGCTAAATAATAATCTGTGCCATAAACTCCTCTGTTACCTTTTTCTAAATCTTGTACACTTGCACTTCCAAAATCTGCAATTTTCACATCTAGTTCCTCATTAGATTGTAGTAGAATGTTTTCAAGCTTTAAATCTCTGTGTATAAGATTTTTCTGATGTATATAAGCTACACCTGATAGTATCTGATCAATTATTTCCGCAGCCTGTTTCTCAGTAAAAACCACATTTTCTTTTAATTTCTTCATTAAACTGCCCCCTTCACAATACTCTAAAGCTAAGTAAAAGTTGTCGCAATCTTCGAAAATCTCAAAACATTTTATAATATTTGGGTGGTCAAGTTGCCTTAAAATCTGCATTTCAGCAACTTTATATTCTTCACTAAGTTGAGAACTAGTTAATGGAAGTTTTTTTATTGACTTAAGTGCTCGTTTCTGCCCAATAGGAAAATATTCTGTAAGGTATACTTCAGAAAAAGTTCCTTTTCCAATTGTCTTAATAAAAGTGTAAAATTCAAGATTAGGCATACTACATGCTCTTAAAAAAATAGCTGGGGTTAAAGAAATGTTTGTTTTTCGCTGATAAAGCGTCTTTGAATGTTCTGACTTTGATTTAAATAAACCACAACCCATAATTATTAAGAGCAGATAATATGCTTGTGGAGTTTATGTGATTTTATAGTAATGTTTGTTATAATTTTTATTGAGAGATGAGGCTTAGTTTGATGAAAATTTTATAAAAGTTTGAAAGTAAGATAATTATAGAATATTTTATGAAAATACTTTTTTTTTGTGTATTTTTTATGATTAATTTACTTTGGTTGAATTGGATTTTTACATTAGAAACTTGTGATTAGATTAAATTAGGTTTTACTTGAACAAATACCAAAAAGAAAAAATGTTGCATGTATAAAAGAAAAAGTATTATGATAATAAACAGGTTAAAATAAATAATGAACCTCTACTTTATTAAAAGTTGTATTTATATAATTTAATAGATCTTATAAACTTATCATAAAAATATAATAATAAACTTCATGAAGTTTACTTTACTGAAAATTTTACATTTTTAAGTGTAGCTTATTAGGCTTATTAGCATTGCATTCCTAGCTATGTTTATCAAAAAACTACTATGGAAAAAAATCATAACTGATGCTTTTTAACTGAATTCGATTTGCATAAATTACAATATCATTAAGAAATAGTATGCAAATGAAGTTACAATAAAATTAAAATTAAAAATATGCATGACATATTCTAAGATGANTAAAAATATGCATGACATATTCTAAGATGAATTTGTTAAAGCAATCTTTACAATATAATTCTTATCAGTTAAATACCTATTACTATTGCAATAATAGTTTATGAAAAAAATAACCAATACCAAATCTTATAAGAATTTCACTAAATTATATCAAAGCAATCATTCCCCAAAAAAATATCTTAATTATAGTTCCCATGATAAAAATGCTTATAATCCTCTTTTAAAATATTACCAAATTATTTCTTTATAGAAAAATTGAAATTATTCTTATACCAAAAGCCTTTTTTAACATAAAAACTTGCAAATTTACATTTATATATTATACAATAAAACTATAAAGTATTATCCATAAAATTTGTCTATTTTATACAATAACTCACTAATAGCTCAACATTAAAAAGAAAACAATAAAACTTGTTTATAACAAATACAAAAAAAAATCATGCATAAAACTCAAAATCTTATAACTAAATATCTTGTAAATAGAATTTTCTCAGAACTGTTTATATAATAAAATCTTCAAGTATTTCCAATAGTTTTTTTAAGTATATTTTAGGCTAATATAATAAAAAATAATTAGGAATAATGGAAATCTTTTATTATTTAAGACCCTTCTGATATAGAATCGATATATAATATCAAAGGTTTATTATGTATATTATTGACGATATTTATACCTGATTGCTGAGAGTATTTAGCTATTTTGAATAAATTTCATCACAGGGATAAATATTTTTTTCATATAGTAGGACTAGTATATAAAAAGTGAACTATTAAACATATGAGTATATAATCTAGGTAAATCCATAGTTTTTTTTATATTAATAAGTAACTTTTGATATAAAAAAACAAATTATAGCTTTTCTTAAGAATTATTATGTTTTTTTGATAGATGATATAGGGTTAAAGATAATAAAATAAGAATTTTATAGTCTGCAGTACAAAGAAAGGGATTTATAAAGGACAGACTATGAGAATTATGTTCTTTAGAAAGACTTATTTATGGTTAATTTTTTGGGTTTTTTTTACAAAGTTGTTTATAATGATTTGTTGTAATATAATTATGCCACTTTATCTCTCAATAGGCGAATGCGTAATGTTATTCTTTTAAGTTATGTTCAAGTTTATGCTATTATTTGTTTTTTGGAGTAATCGTCAAAGGAATATTTTATTTAGAAAAGTTTTAGCTACAGAGAGAAAGTTAGAGATCAATAGTTTTAAGTATCGATCAACTTGTATATAAGAAGCTGATAAAAGAGAAATAAATTATTTAGCATGGTCAAATATATTCTTCCAATTAGAGTTTATATAATATATATGGAAATAAATAGATTATAATATATAAAGATAATGCTTTTATGATCTTATAGTAATGATTGGCATTTAGGAAATGCTTAAACTATAAAATAGCAGCCTTTTAATTATTATACTATAGTTTAAGTATTCCTTATCCCCTTGCTATATTACCCAAAATCCTAATATTAATAGTCTTCCATTTTTTATAGTTTTACACTTCAGCTTTGAAACGCCCCTACTCAAGTAAATTTTTTTTTTTGCAAGGATTTTCCTCAAATCTCTTCATATGCCTTAATCCCTATCATCAGGAAGTCAGAAATCCATATCATTTCTAAATTTAAAAGTTTTTGCATCGTAATAAATATGGGGTGCGCAGTGGCTAAGAATCATCATATATCTTCAAAGAAAATTAGTTCAATAAAGACATCATCTATACAATTAAGATCTGCAGTTGCGGAAAAAACTCATACATCTCACCTATCAGACTATGTTTCTGTGTCTTTTCTTGGAGCTGGAGCTTATGGAGAGGTCCTTTCTGCTCGGCATATACCTTCAGCATCATGTCGAGCATTAAAAATTGTAAGAAAAAATAAATTCAGCTATAACGACATAAAGTCAGGAGAAGCTCTTAGGGAAACTTTTATTTTAGAGAAACTAAATCATCAAAATATCATCAAGTATTATGAAATGCTTGAAGATAATTTAAGTTTCTATATTATAACAGAACTCTGTCAAGGTGGAAGCTTAAACGAAAGACTTAGGAAATTACATAAGTTTCCTGAAACAATGACAGCTGAGTTTATGAAACAAGTCTTAGACGCTGTAGAGTATTTGCATAGTAAAAATATAGTACATCGAGATATTAAGCTAGAAAACATTTTATTGACAGATTCATCAACTAACAACATAAAAATCGCTGATTTTGGATGCTCAACACATTTAAAACCAAATCAGACATTAAACAATTGCTGTGGCTCATTGTATTATTTAGCACCAGAAGTTCTAAATGAGAATTATAATGAAAAAGCTGATATTTGGAGTTGTGGGATTTTAGCAGTAATTATGCTAACTGGGTGTTATCCTTATGCAGGAAATACATCTGATGAGTTAAAAGAGAAAATAAAAACAATAACAAGTAGTGAGATAATTGAAAAAATCTCACAGATGAGCTGTGAAGTACAGGATCTTATAAAACAAATGCTGGAAACTGATCCGAATAAAAGAATTACTGCTGAAAAAGCTAGAAAACATGCTTGGTTTAACAAAGCAAGTTAGAGTATTTTTGGGATAAAAGTGTGTAAGTAATTATTTTATATATACCTGTAAAAAATGGGACAGATTGATTTAGGTTAAAGAAAAAAGTAAGATTTGTGGAAATTTTATTTTAAAAAATTGAAAGTTAGGATTTTTATGAGGTTTTAAAGATATGGGTGAGGATAATGAATAAAGGAGAAATGAAGAAATTTTTATTGATATTAAAATTGAAGGTTTTTATAAAAAACGTTGCATTAATTATAATTGTGTAATACAGTCATTTTTAGTTTTAGTGTTGAGGACTAAACCAAGGATGTTTTTGTGCTTCGTTTGCAGAGATACGATTTTCAGGGTTAATGTCGAGCATTCGGCATAATAGCTCTGTGAAATCATCTGAGTATCCTCGAATATTTTTTTTAATTTCCTCAAAGTTTAAACTTTGGACTATTTCCTTAATATTAGTCCCGTTTCCATCAAAAAATGGAGGCTGTCCTGTGGCAAGTACATAAGCTATAATCCCACAGCTCCAAATATCAACTTTTTCATTGTACTTCCCATCAAAGACTTCAGGAGCTAAATAATAAAGCGACCCAAAACATCCTTCAATACCTTTACTAGTATTTAATTCACAAGCATTGCCAAAATCAGCAATTTTTATATCATCTGAGTCTCCAGAATTCATTAGAATATTCTCAGGTTTTAAATCTCTATGAACAATTCCTTGACTATGAATGTAATCAACTGCTTGAAGCATTTGAAGCATAATGTTTTTTGCAACTGGCTCTTGAAGTTTTCCTTGCTTTTTAAGTTTATTGTATAAAGTGTTTCCTTTACATAACTCTGTTGCTATATAAAAGCAGGTTTCGTCTTCAAACGATTCGTAAAAATTCAAAATTTTATCATGATTGAGTTTTTGTAAGATAGAGATTTCTTTCAAGGTATCTTGTTCGTTGATATGCTGATCAGCCAGTCTGCTTTTTGTTATGATTTTTAGTGCTCTGTATGTCTGTGATGGAATATGCTTACTTGTCAGCACTTCAGCGAAACTTCCAGCACCGAGGAATTCTATGGTAATATAATCAGATAGTTGAGATGTATATGTTTCTTCACTATTTAGAGGAATTATTCTACTTGTTTTTGATTCAAGACACTTATTTTCTTTCGACTTCTTAGATTTGTTTTTGATACTGATGCAACCCATTATTATTATTATTATAAGTCATATTAAATGTAAATTAAATATATATTATAGTTATATTTAGAATATTAATACTAGGGTTTTATGATTATTTTTTATATTTAAACTAGTAATTATTTGTAATAAAAGAGAAGATAAGAAATATTGTCAAAGCTTTGTAAAAGTTTTGTGAAAGTTATATATAAAATTTGTGTTTATGTATAGAAATCATATGATGATTTGGAAAATAAGCTTTTAAATTAAGTATATAAAGATTATATTGTTAATCAGATTATGTTGTGCTGTTTATTAAGAGAATAGATTAAAATTTTAAATGTATAGTTTCTTACGATTTTGATTTGAATTATAGATGGAAATTTATAAACGTATAAAGGATTTTTTTAGTTGGAAAAGTTATAGTTTATTCTATAGTGATTATAAACTTTATATCATGATAATCAAAATATCGTTATGATTTAACGGCTTTGTTCAGATTTTGCATATAAAATATTTTTTTTATGGAAACGTAGTTGCTATACAAGAATAATTTATTTTATAACAAGTTTAGAATATCAATTTATTTGCAAGTATAATAAAAGTTTATAAATATATTAATGACTAATAGGAATTCCCCGGCAAATTCAATTTTTTTAAAAGAAAAAAAATCTAAAACTATTAGTTAAATCATAAATTCATTCGATTATGTCATGATAATATATAATCATATTAGTGGAAAATGAATATTATTTTGATTGGATCATGAAATCAATGTAAAAAAATTATATTAAATATTGATGACTACAACCCAAAAATAATGCTTATTTGATTTTTATTTAGCACCTTATAATCTTAAACTCTAAATAAAATAGTAAAAAATTTAAATCTAAAATGAATATTATTCCTATATTATTTCAATTCCTTAAAAGTAGATTTTTCCTAAATTACACAATATCCTCATATATTTTAAACACATATTATATCTTTTAGATCTAACACCCTAAATTTCCTTATACACAATATCATTAATATTATATTTTTATTTTTTACTATAATAAACTAGTCCAAACATAAAAAAAACTAAATTCCTAATAAAAATACACTCAAATCAGAAATTTCTAATAAAAATAACCCAAAAGCTCATACAAAAATAACTATCATTAAAAAATTTTATTAAAATCCTGTTTCTGCTATAAAAATCCAAATTAAAAATTATCCATCATTTTATACATAAACTAATATACTCTTTCCATTATCTACATTCTTTTATTAACATTCATACTTTTATCATCTTGTTTTTTAGTATCCACAAGCAAGCCAAGGGTGTTTCAAAGCTTCACTTGCTGAAAGTCTTTTTTCAGGGTTGATATTAAGTATTTTTTCCATAAAATCCTCAAGTTCGCTTGAAAAACTATATGAAAACTCTTTTGTAAGCTGAAATGGTGACTCAAATACTTGTTTTTTAATATTATTTGAACTACCTGGATTATAAGGTATATTCCCAGTTAATAATGCATAAAGCATTATCCCACAGCTCCATATATCAACTTTTTCATTATATATCCCTTTAAAAACTTCAGGAGCTAGATAATATGCTGACCCAAATAACCCTTTCATTGAAGAAATGTTATAGAAATTGCAAGCGTTACCAAAATCTCCTATTTTTACTTCAAAACTGTCATCATTTAGCAACAATATATTTTCAGGTTTTAAATCTCTATGAGCTATTCCAAGGCTATGAATATATTCAATAGCTTCAAAAACTTGAAAAATTATTTTCTTGGCTTGGACTTCAGAAAAAAATTTAACTTTTCTTAATCTTCCAAATAAGCTTCCTCCTTTACACATCTCTGTAACTAGATAATAATTATCTTCATCTGCGAAATACTCATAGAATTTTAATATATTTGGATGATTTAATTTTTGTAATATTATGCATTCTTTTAGAATGCCACCAATATCGTATTGTTCATTAACGAGCCGATTTTTAGATATTATTTTTAAGGCTCTTATGCTTTTACTTGGTTTATGTTTACATGCCATAACCTCAGCAAAGCCTCCACTACCAAGATAAGCTAGGGTAATATAGTCAGAAAGACTTGGAACTAGGCCGATTGAATCAGTAGATGGAATTACTTTTGTATTATTAAACTCACGATGCTTAATAGATGAAGGCGAGTTTTGTCTATTTGAATTGTTTTTAGTATTTGTGCAGCCCATATTTATAAAACTGGTTTATAGTTCATGAATTTAGTATTTATTTTTAGATAAACCAACTCGTAAAATCGAATTATTAAATACCATTGCTTAATTAATATTATATTTCTCATAAACTGAACTAAATTTAAAAGCATAAATTAATACTTAGGAACAGTGATATTATAATCTCGGCTAATAATTAATAATTAGAATACTTATGGATTATTCCTTTTAAATAGAAACTCTTTTTATTACAATTTTAATAAATTCATCATCTATTTTCTCTTAAAAAATCTTTTTCGAATCTGCGAAGCTGATTTTTCCTCTAGTTTTCAATTTATTATAATTTCAAGATGAGAAAAGTTTATTTTTTTACTTCAGAACAAGTTTTTTATGACTAAAATAAGCCAAAATAGCTTAAAGTTGAAGAATTTTTAGCAAGCATGCTTTTTATTCCAAAACATTTTAGACGAGATTTTTAAAGTATAATCATAAATGGATTAGCTTATAAAATTTTACTTGATATCTAAATGGAAAAAAAAAATTTTTGATGTGTTATGCTGAAAAGAAGAGACGAAAAATAATATCTAAATGCTAAATCATCCTGAGTACTGAAATGCCAAATTTATAATCATGCATATCAAAAGAATTGATTTTTTGCATAAAAATATTAGGTTATAATAAGCAAAGCAAAAAAAATGATTTTAGTTTAATATATACTAAGTCAAACTGCACTTTTTATATAGATGATATGCTTTTTTTTAGACTCACGATACACTTTTATGATTTTTTATAAATATTTTGATTATATTAACGAGTAATAATTGTAAACATAATATTGAATCAAAACTTTATTTATCAGCTGTAATTTAAGCTACTCTTGGAAATTTAAGACTATTAAGATAAAGAAAATAAAAAATAAAAATTAGTTAAAAATAAGACAGGGTGTTAGGAGGGTGTTAGCTACTATATAAATGACTATAAACACATGATTTAAAGGTTTTAATTAATTGTATAAATATATATCAATTCATAAAAACCTATTACAAAACAAGAAAACACCTAAATATCCTAATTCCTAAACCCTTATAAAATATTTTCTATTTTATTAACTCATCATAAATCACACTTATCCATAAATTACAAAAAATACCTCTTTTATTATAAAATGCTCATCATAAACACTAAATTTCACACAAACCAATTTTTAATTCCATAAACACAAAAAATCTTCTTATCTCCCTCAAAAATATCAATATTTTCGCATTTTTCTCATTTCCTATTCGAAAACCTCTTAAGCATATTTCACCATATCAAAATTTTCAAATCATATGTAAGCTTTCTAAAAACTCAATTTTAAAATAACCCTTCCCAAAATTCTATTATCAATACCAACTTTCCTCAAAAATTCACACAAAATCATATTTTAAACTATACATTAATAAGCAAAAGTCCTTGTTTCTGTACTTAATAAGCCAAAAGTTTTATTCACATGTTGTTGGATCCATGGATGATTCAACGCATCTTTAGCTGAATACCTTTCTTTTGGATCAATACGTATTAAATGTTTTATAAAATCAATAATTAGGCCTTTATCATAAAAATCAGAATGATCTATACTAAAATCCAATACTTGATTATTAAGATTTGCAATATCTTCTTCATGATATAAAATTTTCCCTTGTAACAAAGCATATAAAATCACTCCACAGCTCCAAATATCAACTTTTTCATCATAAAAACCTTTCATAACTTCAGGGGCTTGAAAAGCTGGGGTACCGAAATACCCAAAAGCTTTAAAGTTCCCCGAAAGCCAACAGGCTGATCCGAAATCAGCAATTTTCACATCAATATTATTCGAATTTTGTCCCAAAAGTAAATTTTGTAGTTTTAAATCACGATGTACAATGTTTTTTTCATGTAAATATTGTACTGCTGATAAGAGTTGGACCATAATCTCAGCTGAAGTCTCTTCATTGAATTTATTGACTTTCTTTATTTCTGAATAAAGATCCCCACCTTGACAGTATTCCATTGACACATATACACAATTTAAGTCTTCAAAGCATTCAAAATATTTTATTATGTGTGGATGATCTAATATTTTCATAATTTTAGCTTCTTTAAGTTCGGATTTTGTGTAAAAGTGACTATTTTCGATCAAAGCTTTTTTTATAATTTTTAATGCCCGATGTTCATTAGAAGGACGATGCAAACATAGCATAACTTCTGAAAATGCTCCACTACCGAGGTATTTTATTGTCGCATAATCATCGTAAAGACTAGAAGTTTTGTGAAATAAAAGTGGGGAACTTTTAACTCGGGGAAATTGGCTTATATTTGTAATACCCAGAAGTTTTTTTTTTGATGATGATGAGGATTTTAAACTGCAACCCATTTGTATTATGGCATTTTAGTATCATAAATGGATTTTTTGTTTAGAAAACTAAAGATGAAGGATTATGATGTTTTGAAAGATATAGTATAAATATAGAATATATGAGAATATGAGGATATGATTTTTGAATATTAGGCTTGGGTTATAGGAGGATGAGATTTTTATAAGGAAATGAAGAGTGGTTGAGGATTTTGATAGGAGATGATATATAGGGAAATGAAGTATGGTTGATGATAATAATAGGAGAAGATATATAGGGTTGAATATTGTGTGGTATATAAACTAGTTTATTTATGAGGAAAATAAAGATGTAGTATTATTGATTTAGTATATAATAACGTGGATTTTTTTTAGGAATTAATATTTGGCAGAGACTTCTTATGTATGTAATCAGAAGAAAATATTGAGGAAATAGGAAGATAGGGGTTTGTGTATGAAATTAGAAACTTAGAGTTTATTATTAGAATATTTTCCCATTTTCACTATATGTAGTAAATGAAATATATAAAAAAAATAATTAGTTGGTGTTATGTGAAAACAAACATTTTATATAGAATTTGATGTTTATTAGCATTATTATGATATAATAGTTATTATAGTTTTATCATTTACCTAAAGTTTTACATTTTAATTTCTTAATATTTTATCATCAGTTTTGTAAACTAACATTATCACCTAAACTTCTTAAGAATTTCACCTTATAAGAAACTCTCTAATACATAAATTTTAATACAAAAAAAACTTCGACATACTATAAAATCCTTATCCTACATACAATTTTCCTTCAGAACCATATTAATTAAAACCTATTTTAAAGTACTTGACATAGTTGTTGTTGATGACCAAAGCTTACTGGATTTTTTAATCCATTTGTTCTCAAGTGCCTCATTTGCTGATATCCTTTCCTCAGGGTTCCATTTAAGTAGTTTCATAAACAGTTCAGAAATATCCTCATTCTTAGAAAAAATCTCTGAGCCTTTTATAGCTTTTTCTATAAACACCCTAACACTCTCCTCACTACTTGTATCACAAAGTTCTACTTCCTTAAAAACAAGACTATACATTATCATACCACAGCTCCAAATATCAACTTTTTCATTATAGCTCTCACCATTTACCTCTGGAGCTATAAACAGCTTTGTCCCACAATAACCTTTAGCTTTCTTTGTACTATCTAAAAAACATGCACTTCCGAAATCTGCTATTTTTATCATCAGATCTTCGAAGTTCATCAATAACAAGTTTTTTGTTTTCAAATCTCGATGTACTATTCCTTTACTGTGTATATAAGATATAGCTGAAAATACTTGAAACATTATATCAGCTAAGTTTTGATCTGTTATTTGTAAGGAATCTTTAATTTTGGTGTGAAGTGTACCTCCTTTACAGTATTCAAGTGATAGATATGTGAAGTCGAGGTCTTCAAAAATTTCATAAAATTTAACTATGTTTGGATGGTCTAAGACCTGCATGATTTTGAATTCACTGCCTGGATTACCTTCTGATAGGAATGATGCTGAGGGAAAAGGCTTTTTTATAATTTTCAAGGCCCTATGCTCTTTTGATGGCCTGTGCATACATAACATTACCTCAGCAAAAGAGCCTGAACCTAAGCATTTTAAGGATGCGTAGTTATTATATAAAGATATGAGCTTTGGAGAAGGTACTGAGAAACGTTTGATTTTCAGATCTTTTTCTGTCGAGTAGGCTTTAAGAAGCTTTTTTTTACGGGTTGATGAGGAAAGTATGCTGCACCCCATTAATTTTAAGTATATTGGTGTATAAACTTTTAAAGTTGTCAATGTTAAGCAAAGTTAGATAGAATCAGTACAGTGATTATTTTTTTTTATGTGAAAAAATTATGATGGATTTTTGATTTTTTTCAAGGAATAAACTATCTTTTGAGAGTGAGAAATTATTCTGATAGGATAAAGTTAAGGAACACTGGAGTTTTATAATATTTCAGTATATATAGATTGCTTTTAGAATGAAGTAGAGTTAATTTATAATAAAAATTTGCATGTTTCGTCTTTTATGTTAATTGATTATGTTTGGAAAATGGTTTGGTTTCTTAAGGGGTAAGACATTTATAACTGGTTTTGAGATTTATAATTCTAAGTTTATTCACAGATAAGATGATGATACTTGTTTTATTTATATATAATTCCCAAGTTTAAATATTTAAACTATCGATAATAAAAAATTCAATATCTGCCTTATATAGTCATAATAATCATATAAAAAATCAAATGAGAATCTATGGAGAAACTAAATCGAACTAATAAACCTTTACACAAACAGTAAAGTTGCATTAAACCTAATGATCCTAGTCACTGCTAAATTCGAATAGCTCAACCCTCTAATCTTAACCCAAAACAAAGAAACTCAAAGCAAAGACCGTTGTCAAGAAACATATTTAACACAATTTGAAGCTGAGTCATTTAAGACAACAACACAATTCTAAAGAATTTCAAAAAAGACTTAGATATTATCATGAAATTAGCTAAAGACAAATAAGAAATTTTTCTAGAAAGACAATGGATAATATCTGATATAAAAATATTATGAATGGGAATCCTTATATCTAAGACTAAAATAAGTGATAAAATTTTTAAGGCCCCTTTATTTTATATATGAATTTGGGTGAATTACTTGAGCTAACTGAGATACATAAAGATATGAATGCTTTGATAAAATGCGACTTTCGTGATATACAAAAAAGTTTTGCTATATTGCAAGAGAGGTATATGAGGATTTGTCAGTATAAACATGATACCCCGACGAAATCGATACCAATAACAAGGACCCCTTCTACCAATTTTTCTACTCCAAAGACTACACCGAAGAGAAAGCTTAAACTAACTCCTCAGAAATCTTCGAAATCGTCTAGGAAAAGCTCTAACAACTCAGAAATTGACCCTGAGAATATATTTGGTAGGCCTTTAAAAGTCAACTTACATGATATTTTTCAGGATTATGTTAGCAGTTCAGATGAAGGGAAATTGAGCTTCAACTAATTTTTTTGGGTTAAATTTATATAATTTAATAAGAAGTGTTGATAAAAATTAATTGTTTGTCGTTAGAGGCTAAATTTTGTAAGGTTGATAAAAATAATCGGGGTAAAGTAAAGTATTTTTTGATTTAAGATATGAAATTAAGATTATTTTTAAAAATAGAAGTGTTGACAAAAGTTTTAAGTCTTGGATAAGACTTTTAATTTTATACTGAAAAAAATAGCAAAAAAAAATTTAATCCATTTAAATCATATTAACACCCATTACCAAAGAAAAATCTTCTTAATAAATATCCCAACAACATATAAAACATTTTAATCATATTAACACCCATTACCAAAGAAAAATCTTCTTAATAAATATCCCAACAACATATAAAACTTTTAAAAAAATCTTCTCTTCCAACATAACCAAAATCCACCTTATCAAAAAAACCTCATCACCCTCCTTACCTCTAATTGAAAAACCTTTTCCTATATTCATTAAACAACATAAAATCAAAAAGTCCTAAAATCAAATCCAAAAGCTTTTTTAATACACTAAAAGATTGGGGTTTTTTTATAGATTTTTTAGAAATAAACTGAGAAAATCAATTCTTTGATTAAATTATTTTCTATAACTTTTGATGAGTGATTACAGAAGATTTGTTTTCTTACAGTATTTAGCTTTGAATCCTGTCAAGAAGTTCGAAATCTTCAGTTTTTTATTTTCCATTTTATAAGATATAAATAATTAAGTATAGGCAATTTATATAAATTCAGTTTTTTAGAATTTAAAAAGTGTGGGTAGGATTTTTAAGTGATTTTTTGTGTGTTAATATACAAATTTGGGTTAGATTTTTAAGGTTTTTTACTTATACAATTGAGAATTTGAGTTATAAACCTAAATTCTAAAGTAATGATTAATAAAATCTGTCCTTATAAAAAATGGAATCAACTAAGGTAAAATCTATATAGATCACGATAATAATGAACGGAAACATTGAAAAAACCTGTGAAGCACTTGTGCATAAAAGAAAGGGTCTTGATGAACTTATGGCTGAATGCAAAGAAAAACTGAACATCCCTCATTATGTAAAATGTATCCTTTATGACTCAACTGGAGGAGAACTTTCAGATGATGATATGGAGTATATGAACCCTGACGAACCAATTTTCATATCTCGAGGTGAAGAGTTTTTAAAAAGCTCAAGTATGGCGATTTACAAAGAAATATCCACATTAGGGGAAGGTGGCTTTGGATCAGTACATCTTTATGAACATAAACTCACTGGCAAGCAAGTAGCAATAAAATTCGTCGATACAAGGACAATTTTCTCTCCCGAAGACGTAAACCGTGTATATTCAGAAATCGGAGTCCTCCGTGGACTTAAACATCCAAACATAGTCATACTAGAAGATGCTTTTGACTGCGATGGTAAAATATGTTTTGTCATGGAATATTGTAGCGGTGGAGAAATAAAAGATTATATCGAACAAAACTTTCCTTTACCTGAAGATGAGGTATATAATTTAGCTTGTCAAATAGCTGAAGCAATTAGATATTGTCACAATTCAAAAGTTATTCATAGAGATTTAAAGCTTGAAAATATACTTTTTTCTAATTCATCAAAGGAACAGATAAAAATTGTTGATTTTGGTATTGCTGGGATGTTTGCAGTTGGGGCTACTGGAGAAAGAAGTGATGCTGGAAGTTTACTTTATATTGCCCCAGAAGTATTGTCTGGAACAGATAACAGAGCGAATCCAGCACTTGATATTTGGAGCATGGGGTGTATTTTTTACTCGTTACTAATGAAAAGCCTACCTTTTAATGGCGAATATCAAGATGAAGTTATCCCAAAAATACTCAAAGCTGAATATCCTCATCTAAGCAATTCTATATCAAAACCTTGGCATAAACTCATAAAAGGTATGCTTAGAGTAAATCCTTTACAAAGATGGAATCTAGTAAGAATTACTGAACATTTATACAAGTATAAATATGATGTTAATGCAAGTTTAAGCTCAGATTCTGATGAAGATGTTGTAATAGAACAAACGAAATTTACAAATAAGAAAAAAGTTGGGACTTTTTCACAAGCAGCTAAAGGGAAAGGGGTTAATAAGACTGAGTATTTTTTATATAGGTCAAAAAATACAAAGGCTCCTGCTAAAGTTGGCAAAATATCGGTTAATAATAAGTCCCCTACAAAAACGATGATTGGTGAAAAAAAAAGTGTTAGGTCGCCTGTTGGAATAGACAAAAAGTAGTTAAGTTTAGATTTGTATAAAAATAGGCTATGTGAAGTGGTTTTTAGGTTAAAAAACTGGTTGTTGTATGTGTTTTAGGGTGATATGAATAAGATTAGATAGGATTTTTTTTGAGAAAGTGACTTTTTAATTTAAACCCATATAAAAACAAGTGTCTGTAATAAAAAAAATCATTAAATTTATCAAAAAATACCCAAAAAGCATCTGATTAATTTTATATTCATCCTACAATCTCACACCATTCCCAAAAAAAAAATCCTATATCATATTCTAACTATCAAATAACTAAAAGTCTTTAAAAGGATCAGGTCCTGATATTTCCTCCGTATCTTCAGTAAACTCACTCCAAGAATTTATCCCATTCATCAAGCTTAACGAAGGTTTAATCGGTGACCTTATTTCCATAAACGGATGTTCAAGAATTTCACTAGGTCCACTACATCCTAATCTAGAATTTGGATCAGGACACAAAAGCCTAATAATTAAATTTCTAGCTGTACCAGTTAAATCTTTCATATCAACATTTTGAATCCCAGCAACAATGTTTTGAATTATATCCTCACCAAAAAGCCCAAATGGTGGTGTGCCAATAAGAAGTTCATATGTAAGAATACCTAAAGCCCACCAATCAATTTGATAAGAATAACCTAGTGCCATACCTCCGCTTACCATATGGAGGATCATTTCTGGCGCCATTGAATGGGTTGTCCCGGCTACGACGAATTCTCTAAATAAAAATTACCTTCTTTGGTCGATTTTTGTACATAAACCTAGATCGACTAGAGTGATTTTACCGTTTGTATCGAGGAGCACATTGGATAGTTTTAGATCTCGATATACAAAACCTTGGGAATGGATGTAACCTAGAGTCTCAGCTAGTTGATATACTATACTCTGCACGTTTTCTAAAGGGAATTTCCTTTGTTGTTTTATAAGATAGCTTAATGGTGCTCCTCTAGCTAGTTCAAGAAGGAAATAAAGATTTGCGTCATCTTTGAAAGTTGTGATTAATTTGATTATGTTCGGGTGAGACAAAGTCTGAAGTGCCTGTTTTTCATCGAATAAATGCTTGACTTCCATATCATTTAAATCCGTTTTAGGGACTTCTTTCAACGCATAGCAAGTACCATGAACACTTACAAGCCATACTTTGCACTTATGCCCAAAATCGATAATCTGTCTTTTTTCTATATCTTCTAATGTTATCATTTTATATGATTATATCTTATCATTTAACACTTTTAAATCCTTATTACAAATTTGATCACTATGCCATGTATTACAATTTCTCATATTTTACAATCATTTTGGATTAAAATCTAAGTATTTCAGAATAACATAATATATTATATATTATACATTTAAAATATGCATAAAAATTTAAACAATATAATTGGTAATAAACCATTTCTTAGTAAGATCTGAAAGTTTTTTCCAATAATAACTATATCGGTATAAAAAATATATCAAAACTTAATCAAACTCCATCAACAAAAAACTACCAAAATCAAAAAATTATCCTTCAAAACTATCCAAAAGCAAAACAAATTTATCTATTCAATCATCACAAAAATTTCACCAATTAATATCCGATTCAAGCACCTTCTCAAAACCCAAAAAACATAAATTCTCAAATCCTCCCATAAAGTCTTAAAAAACTGACATACTGTAAATTTCCATTATAAAAATATATTTCCTTCATTATCTAATATCTAATCCTATCAAATGCATATAATAACATAAATGGGTCTAGCTTGTCAAGCAATGCAAGGAGGAAATACAAAAAAAAGTGCATATATGACGAAAAACGATAACTGGATAAGAACTGCCGGGTTCTTATTCAAACCAGGTTTCTATAAAGAAATTGATGAAAGTACATACGAAATTCATCAAGTTCAATATCATATATTATGGCGACGTATACAAGGGACACTTAAAAAAAGAAGTTCAATTGTTTCAGATGGGTTATTTAATAGAGAATTATATCATCAATGGAAACAATATATAAGAGCGTAAAATATTATATAGTGGGGTACCTGATGCAATATCACGTGATGTGATTTTAAAACTTTTTCAAATTATTCCTGATGATACTTATTGGAAAACTATCAAAGAAAATTTTGAAGTAATAAATTATCTAGGGATTGATACCAGAAAATTTCTTGACTGTTCCAACTTTTAGTTCTGTTGAACGCATTGATGATGCAGTTCCTAAGTTTTATATAACTTCAGCTGGGCTTATTGCTTTAAAACGTATCCTTTGGGCACTTTATAAGGTTTATGATACTATAAAATACTGTCCTCAGTTACCACCTTTAATTTCTATCCTTCTTGTTTACTTAAATGAAGAAGAAGTTTTCTTACTTTGTTGCAAACTTCTAGAAAACACTGAAACCCTTTATTTAATTCAAGATAAAAACGCATGTAAAGAATTCACAGCAAATACTGTTGCTATATCTATAAGAGAAGAACCAAAACTTAAAGAGTTTTTCTCTGTTAAAGATATAGAAAAAAATATTTGGGATATGGTCATGAAGCTTTTTATTGGATATTTTCGAGTATCATGTGTGTTAAAAATCCTCATGACTTTTTTGGTTGAAGGACTTGGGGTGTTAGCAAAATTTATTTCTCAGGTTTTTGTTGAAGTGTGCAATGATAAAACTGGAAATGGCTTAGGATTAAAGGAAAGGGTACAAAATTATACAATGTCTTTAAGTAGTTGTCATGCTTTGATGAAAAAAGCTTTTAGAGTTAGAATTTCTAATGATGAAGTGCCTGATCCAAGCACACCTAGAAACCTTAAAAATTCATGTTTGAATTTATCGATGCTAATCTCAGAAGCTTATATGCAAGAAATTATCAATAATATCAACCCTGCTTATGCTAATCATGGAACAAGGGTTATTTATACAAGCAATACTCCAAAATTCAGTGATATAATTGCCGCATCGAGTACTTTTCCTATGAACATTTCAATGCTTTGTGTGTTTTTAACATTTAGTTATGAAATTTGTGGATTTTATTCAGAATTGGCTTTACATTGTAATACCAACAACTCCGAACAGAATTGCCTTATTTTCTTTTTGGAACCAGAGGTTAAGTTTTTTAAAACCGACGGGAATACCTGTTTAAAAATTAGTAAAAAAGAAATCAAGATTGGTAGAAAAGTACCCGCATTAGTTGTCGATAAGAATTTAGTATTGACTTGGAGTAAATCAGAGGAGTTTGGAGATTGCAATACTTTTGGGGGAAATATGAATGTTCAGGTTTGCGAATTAATTGCTTTTATATAGTTTTAGAATTTTAGCATGATTGTGTATGATTATAAGATCAATATAATGTGATTATTTGTATTATAGTGGGTGTTAAGTCATGCTGCAGATTTTAGTTAGAGTTTATAAATGAAAACAAATTTATCCTAAACAATAAATTCCATATCAAAAACTCACAATCATCATATAAAAATTCTTTTAAAAACAAACCTCAATCAACTTCTTTTTACACAACACCTTAAACTTAAACCCACAATTTTTCATCCAAAATCTTTAAAACCAATCCCATATCCTCAATTTCTACCCCAACTTAAAAATCTTTTTAACCCCATAATTCCAAAATCCTCATACTTCTCAAATTTGCATCTACATATAAAAAATGGACTCAAAACGTAATGCTCCTCTAACCCCACGTAGCCGCTACGCAAAACAACTAGAAGAAGAAGAAGAACTTTTAATCGATCTGACTATGAACTTTGAGCCTCTAACAATCAGCCTATTAAAAAAAGAGTTCGAAGACAACAACGGTTCTATGGATTTACAAAACTTTGTCGTGGTCCTCCGAGAACATCTAAGAAACTGGCGTCCAGCATACCCAAATCGTGATAAACTCATAGTAAAACTCTTAGTCCAGCTATTCAAAGACATCGACATGAACGGTAACGGGACTTTAGAATGGGATGAGTTTACAAATTACATAATCGAAAAAGCAACAACCCTTAGTGCATTAAAAAAAAACCGTGTAGATGCTATAAAAAACTACTCTCAAAGCGCAATAAAATCTTCATTCCATTCAGATAAAATGATAGAAAAACTTATCAACATGGAAGGTTTAGATCGTATTGGTATAATTGAAGATTTTTCTAATGTTATAAAATTCTATAATCCAGATACTGGGCAAATAATGGGTCGTGAACTTGTTATTAAAAGTGAAGATATTAGAAGTAATAAAAAAGAAAGTGATGAAGTTATTAGTAGAGGTCCAAAAAGAGCTGTTGTGAATAATGCACTTTTTCTTCCTGATACGGATATGCAAATATTATTAACAAGTTGTAATGATGGGATGATAAGAAGCTGGAAGACTAATGGTAGTCATTTTCATTCAGTAAATCATGAAGGTGGTTATCCTTTATTATGTTCAAAAACCCCACAAAGAAGTATGGCATGGGATAGTACATCAAGATTATTATATTCAGGAGATAATGTTGGGATAATCAATTTATGGAATTATAGTGAAGGTAAAAAAGGTGAACTTATAAAATCTTTGAATAACCATGATGATATGATTACTGATTTAATTGCTGTACCAAAACTAGAGTTTTTAATATCTTGTTCACAGGATAAAAAAGTTATATTATGGGATATGATATCAACTAGTCCAAGAAGGATTTATAAAACACATACAAAAGGTGTTTTATCATTAGCTTTTAACCAAGAATATAGACTTTTATTCTCAGCAGGGTTTGATCATGATATTTATGTTTGGAATCCATATATTGATAGTGTAGCTTTTACAATTGAAGGACATAATTCATCATTAGTTGGGGTTAAAGTTATACCTGATAGTCCACAAGTAATTTCAGCTGATATTGATGGATGGGTTAAAGTTTGGGATATAAGGAACTTGTCATGTGCTCAAACTTTTAATTTAGAGGAAAAACAGTCTGGGTTTAGGTTTGCGTTGTCAGATTTTATATATTTGCAAAACCATCAGAGGTTGGTATTTGGGGGGAAAAGCTTAACTTTTTATGATTATGATAAAAACCATAACCCATATTTGGTTGATGATAATATGCCTTTAGGGTCGTTTTATACACCAACTTATCATAAAATCCTCACCCCAATATCGAATAAGGTTAAAGTTTGGAACGCCCTGACAGCAATGCCTGAAACCCTCTACGCCCCATCAGCAGAAAGCGAAATTTCTTATGTTGAAATGGATGAGTGGGAAAAACGTATAATTGTTGGGGATATCAAAGGCCATAGTCGTGTTTACAACATAAAAAACGGTGCATTAATGAAATCTTTAACCGATCATCGAGGTGAAATCAACTGTATAACCTGTAGTAAATCATTACAAATTATAGTCACTGGTTCTCTAGATATGACAATCCTGATTCATCAAGACACTTTATTAACAGAATCTTCAGTACTAAAATCAATAAACTTATCAAGTGTAATTTCTGTAATACGTTTATTCCCATGTTTAGATTTATTAATAACCGGATCAAGTGAAGGTCAAATTTCAGTCTGGGATATTGAAGATGCTTGTTATGATGCACCACCTATGATTCAACAAGGTGAAGTTTTAACCCTTCAAATCGTCACATCATATCCTTTATTATTTTCATTTGATTCTATAGGAGAAATTGCTATGTGGGCTTTACATCCTTTATCATATAAATACACTAAGCTTATATCATATCAAAATCAAGATCCAAATGGTATAAATACTGCAGTTCAAGCTACAGCTTATTATAAAGAAGATAATATTTTATTTATTGGAGACGAGAAAGGGTTTATTAAAGCTTTTTGTATAAAAGATGCGATTCAGTATTTGAATTTACATACACTTTCAGAGAAATCAAAGGAAAATAATGCTGCGTCTATGGCGATTAGATCTCAACCTATACCTAGTGGAGCTTTACAAGGGATGCTTGTTAAATTGTTTCAGATTAAAGTGCATGTTGAAGGGATAAGACATTTGTTTTTGATAAAAGAACCTTTAGTTTTAATAACAACAAGCTATGATAGAAGGGTTAAATTAGTCTCAGCACAAAATGGTAGTGTACTTGGGGCATTACATCAGGGTTTAGCATTTTTAAGAAGCAGGGCTGTGAAAAAAGATATAGAAATGATGACTCCATGGAATTTCCATTTAGATGTTGAAGCTCTTGAAGCCCGTGATTATCAGGAACTTGATAAGATGTACAACATTGTAAAATTATTAGCAAATTCTCGTAAAAGCATTCTAGCAGCGAGTCTTCATTTTAAAGGATTAGGGGCTAATTTTATTGAACCTCATTACCCGAATAAAAAAAGTAAAAATATGGAACCTGAAGAATATGGTAAAGAATTTAATGCAATAAGCCCAAAGACACTTTTAGCACAGTCTAAAGAAAAATCAATAGGGAATAATGTGGAACGTAAACCATCTATTGAAATAAGTGGATCTAAAACACAGATTAAAGAAAAACTTGAAATAAATAGAATGAAAAATAATTCTAAACATACAAGACAAAGATTTTTAGCCCAGAATAAAAATATGAGCAAAGTACCGTCGCTGCCTTCGATTATACAAGCTTATAGAGCGGATTCGTTGAATATTGTTAGAGATATTAGGAAAAAATTGTCGAAGGCAGCTTTTAATTCGGCTGTGAAGCTGTCGAAAGCACTTGATGAGATTTATTTTTAGTTTTAATTAACGTATATATGGTTATAAGGTATTTAAAGTATTATAACGTAATAGGGTTTTATTATATTGGGTTCATACGATAAATTATATTTAAAAATGTGTTGTACAACATAATTTCGACATATACTGCAAAATTACACTAGTAGAAATAGCACTAAATGGTAAAAAGTTTGAAAAATGTATAAGAGAAAAAAGCAATAAAATTAGAAGAAAGGTAGACAGCATCATAAAAAACTTCGTAGAAAACATTGATAATAAGAGAAAGCATCTGAAAATTAATTAATACAGAGTTCACGACTGTGAACGATATATTTTCTAACTAACTAATTATAGCATAATTTATTGTATTACTACAATAAAGTTAAAATTTATACAAAACATCACTACCTCCCTAATCAAAATTTCTGCTAAAAAATATCCTCGATACTCCAAAACCTTTCTCCCAAACCTCTTCATCCAAAAACTCTAATCCTCCAAATCCAAAAAAAACCTATCATCCATATTTCANTTATAACATAATTTCTTATATCACTACAATAAAGTTAAAATTTATACAAAACATCACTACCTCCCTAATCAAAATTTCTGCTAAAAAATATCCTCAATACTCCAAAACTTTTCTCACAAACCTCTTCATCCAAAAACTCTAATCCTCCAAATCCAAAAAAAACCTATCATCCATATTTCATACATTTCTTTACAACTTTTTTCTATATTTAATGTTCTCATCCAACAAAACCTCTGAAGACCCTCCTCCATCAGGCCATCCTTTACCTTCACCTCAATATAAAAACTCTAAAACTCCAATACCCAGCCTATCAATATCACAACAAAGCATGCCAACACCAATCCAAAATATCTCTATAAATCCTCATGCAAACAATCAAAGTATCAATAGCCCTCAAAGCTTAGAAAATAATTTTATAAACCAAAACCCTAGCATAACTCAAAACAAAACACCAATAAATACTTCAATATTTCCCCCAAAATTATCTTCGCATGCATCTAATATTGTATCTGCTGAACCTATAAAAAATCCTCAAATCCCTAATAAATTTCCTTTACAGGGTGTTAATGATATATCAAATGAAAGTATAAAAGATCCTCAAAAAAACCCCCCCCCGCAGTTAGGTACTAATAATCCAACACAACCTATAAAAACTCAACAGTCCCCTTTAATTAAGTCAAACCTTCCTCTATATCCAATTGAAAAAAAAAATATGTTAGATAAAAACAGGGAAAACGATAAAACAGATATGAAAAGTGCAGATTCTCCAGACATGAAACCTCCTAGTTTGTTATCCGAATTACCTTTTAAATCTGATTTTAATGATGCGGCTAATAAAAACTCTTCAAAAACTCCGTCTTTATTAAAAAAACCTTCATCTCAGCCTCCACCTTTGAATTTATCATCAGTTTCTCCTATGCTATCAGGGTCAAATCCCCCATCTTTATTACCAAAATCTAACATCAATAATAATAAAGTTCATTTCCAACCTGGGCTACAATCAAATAATATCCCTCCACCTAGTTTATTAATTAAACTTCAAGACGATCAAAACATAATAAATCAACCTTGTCTTGTTAATAAAGCTCCATCTTTTCCTATAGATAAAATTCCTATCGCAATGATTAAAGAAGTAAATAACTCAGAAATTCCTATTGGACAAGAAAAAAACCTCATAAAAACTTCACCTTTGCATCTGGACCTTGAAAAAAACGACCAAAATATCCTAACAGCCAAATTCGATAATAAAATACTTAATCTTGATATCCCTACAACCAAATCTGATAATAAAAACCTAATACCCAACAGTCAAATGCTTCCTCATAAAATACAAGAATTTACTTTTTCAAGTAACAACTCATTATATCTCTCTTCAGAATACCGAAAAACTTTAGATTTTGAGTCTGATAGTAGTATAAACAATAGTAATTCTGGAGTATTAGTTATAGGTAGAGATATAACAACTTTAACTTTACAAGAACTTAATATTAAAGTGTGTCTTATATGTAAAAATAAAGATTATATTATAAACCTTCAATGCAATCATTTATTATGTGAAACATGTTTACAGAAAACTATTGAAACTACAGCTGAAATTCAAATCTGCCATAGTAATAAATCTAAAATCCGCCCTTTATGTCCTTATTGTAAAAAAATTATATTTGAAGATTTGTTTATAAATACTTCTTATTATAAAAATATTATATCAAAATATGCTGAAAGATATAGAAATTTACTTTCTAAAGATAAAACATGTTTTTCATGTAAAAAAGTTTACCCTTTGACTAGATTTTTTAAAACACCTAAATGTCAACATCAATGCAAGGAATGCTTGGCTACAGAAATTATTTTAGGTAAAAAAAAATGCCAGTTTTGTAATGAAAAATATGATGTTGAGGGTTTGAGAAATGTTAGAGAAAAATGCTCTTGTTGTGGAGATGATAAGTTTTATGTTGCTGATTGCGTTTTTAGTATTTGTAAAGAACATTATCATTGTCTTAGATGCTTGCATCTTGTTTTAGGTAGTAAGAAATGTGGAAAATGTGATGGGAATGTGGGAAAAGAGGATTATTGTAGGGTTTATGAAAGGCTAAAGAGGTTTAAAAATAGTTTAAATTAAAAGATAGTTTTTTAAGGATGTGGATTTTTTTTTGGGTGAAAAAGATGAAAGGGTTTATTTTTTTTCTTAAATTTTTCATCAATCATCATATTTTTTTCTTAATCTACCCTTTTTACGACTGACTAGGCGTAATATATACTTCTATTTTCACCAGTTTTTTTCTGAGTTTGAAGTATTCTTAATCTATTTTCAAAAATATTTTAAACATTTCTCGACAACTGATTCTTCCTTTTATTAGTTTTCTATTTGATATTTTCAATGTTTTTCATCAACCTAAACTCCAAAAGTGAAAATTTTTCCTGATTTTACTAGGTGAAGGAGGTTTTCATACAAACTATTAAATCTCTATCTAACATTAAATAAACTCTTCTTTTGATTAGGCTAATAATTTAATATTCATCATATTCTTAAAATTATAGTTAATTTTTTAGATCCGGGCGTTTATTTCTTTTTCAAGACCTTCTAAGCTTATATTATTGTTCAATTGAAAAACTTTCTTCACATTACTTAAAATCACAAGAAGCCTCTCATTTTCAACTAACAACTTGGATATAGCTCTAGGAATATCTTCATTATTATGTGTATTGAGACCAACGTAAAACATCTAAAATTTTCTTCTCAGTCGGACTAAGTCCTTGGAATTTTAGCTCTAAGTACTCTTTAATAAGCCTTTTAATCCATTTTATAGCAATCTTAAGTCCAGGAGGGTTTTTAAATGTATTTGGCGGGGAGTTACTTGTGATAATTTTCTGAATATTGATTATAAATTCCTTATAAACTTGTAAACTTTGTGAATCTTGTAACGAAGATTTAACTAATGATATCACCAAAGCTGGAGAATCTACTGAATATAAACTCATGAGTTCTTTGATTATTTTACAACTTGTTAAATGTCCGATTTCATAGTCTTTTTCACGACTTTTGCTCCTTGGTGGGAAACCTGTCCTTTTAACAGATGGCGAGCGGCTTTTTCTTTCTGTTTTTTCATCATCAGAAAATAGGGTTTTTTTATTGAAACTTATTTTCCTATAATGTCCTGGGGATATTGATTTTTTTGGTGAACAATTTGTTGAAGGATTGTGATTACGTTTATAGTCTTGAAGGGTTTTATGTAGGATTTCATTTTCTTTTTTGATTTCTTCGTATTTACGGATATAGCGGGATTTTTCTGATTTCAGCTTTGTGTTTTCGTTGATTATAGTAGAAGATTCGGATTTGTAGGATTTTAAGTCTTTTTCTAGATTTGAGATTCGGGATTTTAGAGAGAGGTTTTCTTTGATTAGGCTCGATTTTTCGCTGTCGAGTTCGTCAGTTTTTGTAAGGAACTCGCGGGCTGAGGATTTTAATGATTGGATATCAGAGCAGCCTTGCTTCAAAACATTCAAATCTGATTCCGCTTTTTTCAATCTTTGATGAAAAAGGGCGATTTTTTCATCCTTTTCAGCTATAATCCTCAAATACTTCTCCTTTTCCTGCGCTAAATTTTCCACAAGTTCTTGATTTGACCTCATTAAATCCCCTTCCTTCTGACTCTGGGCAAATTTTATCTCTTTACTCAAAGTAAACTCCTTATAATTCCCTGTAGAATCAAAGTTTTTCTGTAAAAAATTCTTAGAGCTCCTCAACCCTTCTGAGTTTTTCAGATCTCCAGTTGACTGAAAATTTTTAAAACTGTTTCTAACATTTTCAGGAGAACTTAATCTATAAGGTGATTCTAATTCACTGAATTTCAACTCACGATTTTCAGCAAGGTATAAATCCAAAGAACTCTGTTCTCCAAGATTAAAATTGTATAAGTCTTGACGTATTTTCCTTATTTTTTCTTCAATCGCTGTTTCTGACATTTAAATATATGATATGAAAATATACTCATAAATAGTAATTGTATATTCATTATAAGAAAAAAATACAAACTTGGGTCTTGGCATTACAATTTTAATCTAAATTTGAAAAAAAAAAAAAACACAAAAATCTATTTCGAAACCTGAACTTAAAATGAATCCTTATCTAAAATTAAACTATATAAACACGGGTGACTTGTTTTGCATTAAATATCGCTCCAGTAATAGGACATACAATTTTTTGATCTTGGGTTATTTTCTTGATTCCCTGTTCACTAAAAGTTTGCCCATTAGGTAAAGCAACAGGTGGGTTATGTTCATCCATAGTAACATGAAGAATCCTACAAATAATCGATGTATGTGAATGACAAGCATAAGGCATTTTTACCGCTAAAGCTTGTATTTCCTTATTACACAACGGACACCCTTCAGCTTTATTTTCGCTTTCACACAATGGGTTTTTCAATGCTAAAAATCCAGCTCTCAACACAACACCTATAGTGCTTTCACTAGAAAAACTATACACCCTAAGCATTTCATTATAAAAAAGCTTAATAAGCCAATCCCATTTAGCATCACTAAGTATATCTTGATATTCTGTAAATTCATTAGGTTTATTTCCAACAACTAATAACATCATAGCTTTTTGTATATCATTTTGATGGTCAGGGTATTTAGCTAAATGGCTTCTAGCAAACATAATTCCTTCACAAAAATTCTGAACCCTTATAAACTCGACAAATTTCTGAAGTTTTAAATAAAACTCTATTGAAGACTTGAGTTTTTTAAGTTTGTATTTATGACAATCACACCATTCTAATGCTGATGTTAAGTCGTGGCTTTGAAGATCGGCACTTATTTTTTTAGCTTTTTGGAAAAAACTGATTTCTGTTAGAGCTTCGATTGAAGATTTTGTTGCGATACTTTGGCTTATATTAAAACATCCTTTACGACAATAATGTTCAGTTATATAACGAAAAAGTTTGGATTTAGAGTATTCTGATGAGTTTAATGATGATACTCGGCGATCTAGGATTTGGAGAGAATTGTCTTCTTCATCGTATAAGTCGATAAGTTTGTCTTTGAATGAAGTTAAACGACTTGTTAGTCCTGAGATTGTAGCTAATGCTTGAGTACGGTCGAGGTTTTGTTTGTTATTTTTCATGTTTTTCAGATTGGAAAGTGCGAAGTTCAGCTCTTTTTCGATTTTACGCTTGTTGGTCCGAAATTTACTTGACAGGTCTTCGTATGGGCTTCGGAAGTAGGTGAAGTCAGCATTGGATGAGGACATATTTTAATGGAGATGTTGTATTTAGGGATGATGTGAAAGGATTGATGATTAATTTAGTAGGAAATTATTGGATTTTTTTATGAGAATAGGTTAAGTGGATAAGTTTATTTTTTTTGAGGATAAGATTATGTGGTAGGGATTTTTAATGAGATAATTTTATATCGAAAGATTTGAACAAAAATTAATTATCTACGATAAAGAGCTTCTTCTAAACTGAATCCGAGGATGAGTCTCGTTGTTTTCAAAAAGTGACGAATATTTCGTTGAATAAAACTGAGAAAGAGGTGAATCTTTAACTTCTTTGCTAGGAAGGAGTTTTGTTATCAGTTTTTGCTGAGTTTTAAAATCAGAGACTATCCTCTTGGCATATTTCTTCTGAAACTTTTCTTCATTCACATCTTTATACGTATATGCAAAATTTCCCTTTGTTATTTCTTTATACCTTTCCTTATCTTTTTCATACCCATGAATAACTTCTTCTTCCCTTCCACAAACTAATTTCCCAGGCCCCATATCATAAACATCATAAAACGCGAAATCTGATAACATAGTCGTTGCTGAGTGCATACGATTACGTTTACTAGTTTTATACCTTTTCTCATATAATCTGAACTTCCTCGTTATTTCTTCAAGGCCTTTATTTCTTTCTGAAGATATTTTATTTGTATCACCTTCTAGAAAATGCTTATCTTTAAATGTACCCTCATCATTATATGGTTTATGTTTTCCAAAAGGCAGTTTAGGGAGTTTTAATATCTGTGTCCCTTCAAGAGTTGCTTTATGTTCAGATTTGAGGATCATTGTTAGTAAATCAGGTTTTTTACGAGTTTTTTGGATTGTACGGGCTTCAGGTTTTACTAAACATTCTCCTCGAATTGTGTCTTTTTCGAGTTTAGCAATTTTATCAAGGTTTAACGTCCCTTTATATAGAAGCTTATTCATTTCAATAACTTTTTCTTTGAGGTTGATTGGAGAACCTTCAGTGTGTCTTGTTTCTTCAAGAGCTATGTCATTTTTTTCTATGCTAAGTTTGGTTGGTCTCCTTCTTGGTGAGTTCATTTTATTAATTTTCTTTTATCAGAATATGATATTAAGGTTGGTATTTGAGTTATTTTATGAGGTTTATAGGTTTTGAGGGATAAAAAGTATGGGTTTTTTAGAATTTTTATATTTGATGATATGTTTTAGGTTGGAGTGTTGAGATTTAGTTTTACATTTTAGATGATTTGGATATATTAGGGTTATTAGGCTTAGAGGATTTAATTTTGTATAAGAAATAAGTAAATTAGTTGATTTTCTATATTTTTGAATGGTGCTAGGGTGTTAAGGTGTTAGACTTAAAAATTGTATTTAAGTAATTTCATTTTTATATTAAAACCCAAGCAGTAATATATCTCAATATAAATTCCTATCTCATCCTATCCTAATCTTCTTCTATATCTTTAAACATTCTAATCTAATCTAATGAAAAATGGTAATTTAAATAATGACTGAGATCATCTTAGTATCTAAAGAAGGGACAAAATTCAAAACTTCATCCCAAATATCATCAATATCAGGGCTCATCCATAACGTTCTCCAAGATTACCATGAAAATGAAGATATTCCCCTACCTTTTATAACCTCATCAAACCTAGAAAGAATTCTAGAATTTGCGAATCACCACAATTTTGCATTACCAAGTCCTCCAAAACGTCCTGTTTCATCATCAAATTTAAGAGAAAACATAATCGATTCTTGGGATGCAGATTTTGTAGAGCGGCTTAATGAAGAAGAGCTTATTGAGCTTATTTTATCAACAAATTATTTAGATATGAGATGCTTAATGGATTTATGTTTAGTGAGAATAGCCTGTACGTTTAAAGATAAAGATATAGAAGCTGTGAGAAAAGAATATGGAATAGTTGAAGATTTTACACCTGAACTTGAAGAAAAGCTTAAAACTGACTATCCTTGGGCTTTAGAAGTGGATGCTGAGGAGTAGTAATAAAAATGCTTAAAGTTTAGATAAATCGATATGGTATATATGCTAAGAGAAAAATAATTTTCATAGTCAAAGTTTTAATAAGCATCATATAAAAATGGAAGGACCAAGGCTAAGCTCAGGCTTTCTTAAAGCTTTTAAAAAAATAACTAATACAATCATAGTTGAACATAGTGATCAAAGTCGCAATAGGCTGTCAAATCAAAGTATTGAGTATGATACTTTTAAAGTAAAAAAGCTTTTAAATTTGAAATCCCCATTTATTTACCTAACCTCACAAGAAAAAGAACGACTTTTAGAAAACTCTGCATATGTTGAATATAATGGGACACAGCAAGATGTTCTTATTAAAGACCATGATGGGACATATCCATGTGTACTACTTTTAGAAGGTTCTTTAGTTGTAATTGATAGGAAAAGCCAAGTATCTGAAATTTTGACAGAAGGAGACAGCTTTGGATTTGATGCATGTCTTTTTAATACAGTCGACTACAGTGTTGTCACTGCCACACAATACACAGTAGTAATGAAAATTAATCACACCACTCTCCAATCAATCCTCGTTCCAGACAAACAATTTACCGTAATGGTTGGGAGCAACCTCCTCAACAAACAAAGAATCTTCAGCCCTATCGAAACCTTCCGTAATTATGTAGCTGACTGTGTAGAAAGTGGTGAAATCAACACCAAAAAGCTCTTAAAAGCCTATAAAGCTATAGATTCTTCTTTACACCCAGGTCGTAAAAATGATGATATCGACACAACAGCTTGGAAATATGCCGTTCAACGACTTCCAGAAAACTTATGTAGTACTTTTGTATACTTTATATCCACAGCATTACCTGATATGTATGATAATCCAAATATCATAACAGATGTTAAAACTTCAGCAAGACTCAGACAAATATATTGTCTTTTATCTGGAAAAAACTATATAATTATGAGAGAGCTTGTAAGCGATATTAACGATATGTTGGCTAATTTATGTATACATATGATAGAAAGTAAGAAACTTAGATATAAACTAAGAACACCTTCAGTCTTAGCAAAACTTTTAGATACAAGGGATATTTCAGCTTTACCTTTAACTGCTGAAGAAAAGTCAGGATTAATAAAAATATGGGGTGATAAACTTGTGGAGCATATAAAGAATATCATGGTACATCATGAGGATTATAAGATAAGTATTTTTATTCCTAGTTGTCATTTGAAACTTAGTCCTATAGAAATGTGGACTGAACAGCTTTGGAAAGGATGTTTAGAAGCTTTAGAAATGGAAATATCTGTAGTTGAAGCTATTGATATGGGTTTAGTTGTAGACTTTATGCAAGGTAGTACAAGGTCGATATTAAACGCTGTAAGTCCATATTTGTATCAAAATGCTAAAAAAATCCAAGACTGGTTTGAAAAGTCAGGAATAACTCTACAAACAACTGACCTTCATGATCCTCGAGATAAACTTATTGCAATGTCTTATTATTACTTTAAACAATTCCCTAAAGAAGCTGAAGCCCGTATCGAAATGGACCGTAATTCAGGAATTGTGACAACAGAAGAAACTCATAATACAGGTGTTAGGGTTATTATAATCAATATATCCAAACTGAGTAAAGTTACTAAGACTTTTAAACCTAAATCCAAATATCATCTTCTTGTGTATATTGGGTTTACTTTTGGCAAACAGTCTTATGATTTGATAAAAAACATTAATTTATTATTAGGCAAATCTCTTGTATCATATACTGTTGTAGGTAAAGCTGGAGGTCTTGTAGGTTATCGTAATGATATTCTTGTTGCTACATGTTTTTATGATGAAGTATCTAAAAATGTTATCAGAGCTAATCCTGCAGGTATTTCACAAAGTTTACTACAAAAGGAAACTGATGCAATTGTACGTATTGGCCCAATGCTTACAGTCTCAGGAACGATTCTCCAAAACAAAAAAATGCTCCTTTATTATAGACACATTGAAGGATGTATAGGCTTAGAAATGGAAGGTGCTTATATAGCTTTATGTATAAAACATTCAATTGAAGCTGAAATTATCAGAGAAGATGTAACAACAAGGTTTATTTATTATGTTTCTGATTTACCTTTAAACCCTGATTCAACATTAGCAAGTGAAGATGATAATGTTAATTGGAATGAAGGAGTTAAAAGTATCAATGGTATTATAAGATATGTTTTAGGGTTAATAAATCATAATGCAGTTGAGGATATTAACTCAGAAATACAAGTTAAACTTAAAGCACTATGCAAATCTCAAGATAGGATGATTGTCATAGGTACTAACACTGATGGGATGAGTATTATGAACCATAACACTTCATCAAAACTTGCTGAAGACCTTCTTGATGCTGGTTTTACAGTAATTTACCTTGCTCCAGAAGAAGGTATCAAGCCGTTTATGAGAAGGATTTCCCAAGCTTATATTGACTCCTCAGGTTTTTTCCCTGAAGCTGTAGCTATAGACTTGAAAAAACAAGCTCAATATAAAGAAAATAACAAACTTATGATTATTGATTATTCTTCACAAAGCGATTATATAAACAAACTTCATTGCATATCTCAAAATGCTTCTACTGTTGAGAACACAATACCATTTATATTTACTGATATCTTATCACAAACAGAGATTTTAACAAATCTTAATGGTTCAGAGGTTGTTAGTGTTAAAACTCATTATGAAACATTGAAAATTGACTGCCCAAGATCGTTGTTATTGTTTTTTAGAACTGATTTAGATAATGGGATTATCAATCAAAAGAAACTTTTACAGGTAAATAGATTTGATTATGTGTTTACTAGGTATAAAGAATCGAATATTGTTGATATTGTCTGGACTGCAGGGAAAACATCTATGATGGCATATCCAAGTTCAGAAATTATTAGATACCTTGTGGATATAATTGGGTAAATTATTAATTTTATAAGATGTAATGGGGAATTTGTATAGAAAATCGATTGGTTTTTATAGTTTTGGCATATTAGAAATGGTTGTGAATGTTTTTAGATATTTTTTATTAGATTATAATATGAAAGTTTTGATTTTGGTAAGGATAATGGCAAGTTTTTGGGGTTAAAAATGATGGAATGAATAAAAGGTATAGTGGGGTATAGAAAGGTTTATTATGTTTTTGGTATGAGAAATTAGGATGAAGATGTTAAAAGTATTATTGTATGGAAAATTAAAATGGGTTTTAGTTGTTTTTTTTTTGACTAAGTTACATTTTTTATATAAAGTTAGTATATACATTAGGGGAGAATATAGTATTGTGATAGATTATTAAAACTAGTATAAATTGTTTGTATGTTAAGTCTAAGATTTAAATTTGATATTATATCATAATAGTTTATATACTGGAATTTTATATTTCCACATATATTATTTTTATAACTTCAACTACATAAATTATCACTATATATCAAATCATACAATGCATATCTCAGATAATTAAACAATAAACAATACACTTTTTACATACAAAAATTTCTGTATTTTACTATAAACAACAAAAAGCCACATTATTTTAATCTAAAAACAAAATAAATCCCTAATCATAACCTCATCAAAACAACAAAAACCTCATCCAAAATCCTAAAAGCCTAAACTTAAAACATATAATTAAATCTCCAGTTTCATATAAAAAATGGGCTGCTGCGAAGTTAAAGAAATCAACCATTTAGTAGTAGAAGACCGTATAAGATCTTATATTGAAGCAAACAATATAGATTCATTAAAAACCTTATACAAATTGATAACTCATAAAAACAAAAGTTTTGACATCAATTCAATTCGATACAAAATAGATGATAATTTTACTGTAACTCCTTTAGGTTTAACTGTACTATTAGGTCATGGGCAGATGTTTAGCATGATAATTCAAGAAATGGGTGGAGATTTCGATTTAATGGAAAGTTTGTTTAACAATTCTCAAACTACAGGGCTTTCTATAATTTGTCTCAACAACTACCTTGTTTTGCTTCAAATTTACCTTCCACTTTTTATCAATAGCAAAAACCAAGGAGCTTTCCCTAAACCCCAAATAAAAATTACCCAAACCCTCAACCTTGATGCTAAAGAGGAACTTGAAAATATTATCTCTTGTACATACACTCCAATGCAAATAGCTGTAGAAAATGGGTATATAAGCATTGTAAACATCTTAAGAAGCTTTGCCTACAATTTACCTCTAATTCCATCAGAAATCGATATAGATTATATTGAAGAAAATACAGGTAACAACTCAGCTTTAATATCTTGTAAATGCAATAATTACAATATGATAAAATTTCTTCATTATCAATGCGATGCTGATTTTAAAATTATCAATAATTTCTCAGAGAATGCGATAAATGTTTTAGCTATTGGAAGTAAAGAAAATCGTGCTGAAACTTTTAAGTGTTTAGAATATTTGATAGAAAAAGTTGGCGTTGATTTTTTGTATAATTATCAAGAAACTTTGGTTATGTTACAAGAACCTAAAGCTTTGAGTTATTTTGAAGAAAAACTAGCTAGTAGTGGGATTGTTGTTAATAAAGAAGAGTTAGAGGCTGAAGCGATAATTAGGCCAGTTAAAAGAACAGCTTGTGTTAAGTTTGATACTGGGAATAGGTTTACGTTTACAAAAATGTTTCCTGAATTGATTAGAAATAGTAGGGAAGGGTTTAGTAATGTTTTAGATGTTGATAATTAATATTGGGTGTTAAGGTTAAAAAAACAAGGGTAGGTTTTGAGATATTATGATTTGATTATTTCATTGTATGAGATTATTTTTTTTGATAATGTATTGAGTATTTTTATTTGATATAGTTTTGTATAATAAACTTAATATAAACTATTATATTTTCTCCATATCATTTCCTAAAAATTCTCTTAACACAAACAAATTTCTATATAAATGAAATGTCTGATGAAAAACATTTAACAAAAACCTTAACAAAAGAAAGTGAAAACTTCACAAGCAAATTCCACCACATCTCCTCATCCATACATAAAAGCTTTGATCTCGAGTTCTCAGCTTGGCACGAAGAAAAACCCTCAAATCCTAGTATTTCTTTCATCCTCCCACCAACACAACGTATATCCAATCAAAAAACAAATCAAAACCTTTATAAAAACTCAAACAACTTATATACTCCAACATCATTTTCCTCATCAATCCAAGTATCACACAAAAGAGCATTAAGTTTATCAAATAATTCTCCATACAAAGATATAAACAAGCCTTTACCAAGTAATTTTAATATAGCATATGATAATAAGCATCGATTAACAAGAGCTAAACAGCATGCATTAATATCAATTTACTTTTCCCCACAAAAAATAATTAAAGCTCCAAAGGCTAATTTCGCTGAAATAGCTGATTTATTTCAAATGCTGAAACCTCATAACAATATCCCTATAAAAAAACCAATTATAACAACACTTAGATCGAAATCTGACCTTAGCAGGGTATTTTTAGGGAAAAATATCAGTACTAAAATTTTTAATATATCATCAAATCAATATACAGACTAGTAGTTTTATAAAAAAATGTTCTTTTTTTTTTTGTTATTGACAAATACCATTTAATACAATATAATTTTATTATGGAAGATTTGCATTATCACTTAGAACAAGTATAGTTTATATAGCTAGAAAAACAATCATCACATGTTAAATCTACGTTAAGACAAGAAACTAAAAGACATGAAAGATTAAATTCACAATTACAACTCACGCATAGTCAGCTTGATTTGTATATGGAAGAAGCTAAAAAAATGCAAGAGAAAATATGTGATGTTGTAGGGCAATTTGGTAAAGAGGTATGTGATGACCTTAGAGTTATTAAAGCTCCGGTTTCGTGCTTGTTGGAATTGTGTGATAAACTACTTTTAGTTTTAGATATCAAAGACAGGTCTTGGAAAAGTTTTCGCAGCGTTTCTAAGAATTTTCCTGCATTTAAAAATTTGATGCTATCAATACAAAATGATCAGTTGTCTGAAAATGTGATAAATGAAGTCCTTCCTTTATGGAAATCACAAAATCTTATGCGTTTGAAACTAAGTAAAATAAGTACCGGAGCTTGTTTGTTATTAGATTGGATATCATTGATAGTTGAATATAATTTAAAATGTGAAATAATCCTCACATCTAAAAAACGTATTCCCGAACTAGAAAAAATGATAAAAATCCAGTCAAAAATTTTATCAGATTTAACATCTGAGTGTTTAAGTATAGAAGAACTTGTAAACAAAACTAAAACAAATATTGAAGATGGGGAATTTGACTGTGATGAATGCTCAGAACTTAGTATGACAAGTAAACCTTATGCTTTTGTTAGTTCAGAACAGGAAGAAAGGCATGTTTTTCATTCAACAGTACATAGAGGAACAGCTTCAGGAGGTATTATGCAGAGTTCTTTTAAAATGTCTAAAGAAAGGGCTGAACTTCAGACGCTTTTCCCTAATTTCAACTCAGAGAATTTGTATGGAGAAGTACCGGTTAATAGAAATGTAGAACTTGAAGAACCGATTATTTATGAGGGTAAAACTGAGATGATTGGCTGTTGCAGGATGAAGTTTTTTTGCTTTTAAATGTGTAAAATTAAGTAATTGTGTTTGGTATAAAGAAGATTTTTTATGATTTTTTAGATGATTAGATTATTTATTGTGTATGAGAAGATTGTTGTAGTTATGATAAGAAAAACTTTTTGGTTTATTGTATGTAGATATGATATTTGGCAAAGATTATATTAATCATATACTATTTAGTAATTATCAAATTCAAGTTAAAAATTCTATATAAAATTTTAAAACCCACTCTTAGTCTTGTTAAAACTCCTAACATAATAAAAATCATATCAATCTTTTTACACACACAAAAATCCAAAGCATAAAAAACTCATCCAAAAACCCTTAAAAGCTAAAACTATCAATTCACTCAATTTCCCATAGTNCACCCTTAAAAGCTAAAACTATTAATTCACTCAATTTCCCATAGTTAAAAATATTCATTTAACCAATAAAATCATCATAGTTTTATTAAAAATTTATTCCTATACCAAAATCATATAAACCTCACATCCAAATACTATACCATCCCCTTAACCAAATCTATACATCCCCAAATCTTCCAACATCTCACATTTTCTCAAGAAAACCAAAAAATATTATCCTTAACTTCTAAATCTTAATAATGCCATATATAAAATGCGCCAAAAATCCAATCTAATCCTTATCCTAAACCTCTAAATGCATTATTATCCTTATCTTTCTAAATATAAATACTAAAACTATTTACCTGAAAATACTCAGATATTAAAAGACAAAATTTTCAATCCGCTTTTTATTGGTAACTTATATACCAAACTACTTTTTCCTCTTGTTTTCTTCTTATTTTTCACTGAACTATCATCACTAAAACTATCATCATTACTTTCTTCATCTTCTTCATCACTCTCAACTTCAAAATCGTCGTCATCATCTTCAAACTCTTCTTCTTCATCATCAAAATCTTCATCTTCAGAGTCTTCTACAATATTTTCTTCTTCAGACTCAGAGACTTTTCGTTTTTTATCAGGGACTTTTTCGGGAATTTTTGATTTTTTTGTAATTTGACGGCCATCTTCAGTATTTTCTCGCTTTGCTGGAAGGGAATGAGTATCAGACATAATTATTATGCCATTATTTTTAAGAAAAAGCTTAGGTTTTAGAGGATGAGATTTTGGAATATGAGTTAGAGATTAGATGGTTTTTAAATGGAAAATAAGTATTTTCAAAGGGAAAATAGATGAGAAAATTATTCTTTGATAAGGTAAAAAATAAGTGTAAAGGTTTATTGATGAATTTGTGTTAGAAGAAGTAATATGGTTTAATATTAGAATAGTATTTTATATTATTATTATATGTATATGTTTAATAATATTTAAGGTTTACTAATGAAAAAAAGCATAAAATACCGGATTTTTAAGTATTAAATCATATAATTCAATCCAATTTATACTATAATATGATTTTATTCAGCCTTCAAACTTATATAAAATCAAACTCTCTACATTTTTACTGGCCTAATTTTCCTACCTATACCTTTTCAAACCATCCCAGCCTCAAACATTTTATTGCACACCTTAATCTGTTAATAAAACCCTCACAATTTATAAAATCTTATACAAAACTGTTGAAAAAATCCACAATAAATATGAAGCTCCAAGTTGCAATCAGAAACTATAAAATAGTCAAAGGCCATGTTAAATACATAATAGAAATCCACGACCCAATCACTGGGGATAATTGGTTTTTTTCTCGAAGATACTCAGTCCTTCGTAGTTGGGACAATCTCATCAAGTCAACATTAAAATTATCCCCAAAATTCCCTCCAAAGAAAATTTTCGGTAATCTAAACATCAAATTTCTAAATAAAAGAATGCTTTTACTAGATGAATATATAAACAGATTAATAGCTTATATTGATTGTCCAGTTATAAAAGATTTCCTCAAGCCTTATGATAGAATAGATGGTATTTATTCAATTATAATAAAGGAAAGTATATTGAAAATAACAGATGAAGATCATTGTCAGGAAGTTAATAGAAAATTATTAGAGAAAAATGATAGGGAAAAAGAAATATTTTTTTTGAGTAAAGATAATAAAAGATTGTGTGAGGATATAAAAGGAAAGATTTTTATAATGGAATTTGGTATGGGTTTACCTGTTGGAGAGGATGAGAATATGAAAAGGGTTTATGAAGATTCAGCTTTAGAAGGGCATTGGGTTAGGAAAAAATGGAGAGGGGTTTATAAGGATTTAAAGATTGCTTGGGGAAATTTGAATAAATTAGAGATTTGTTGAGTTATTGGTTCTGAGAGAAAATATTGGTTGGTTATAATTAATAAATTATTTAATAGACTTTGTGTAAGTATTACAAATTAAAATTTTAGGAATTGATTTTTTATAATTTGGCTTATTTTAATGTGTAGGTATAAAATCCAACAAAAATGCAACTCAGAATTTATAAAATCTAAAGAAATCTATAAAAATCCTAAAAATTAAACCCTCAATAATACACTTTCATCATATCATTCTCTAAACATCCAACTGCAAACTTTAATAAATCGGCAAAATATTTTCAATTTAAAAATACCTATAGATAATAAAATAACTAACAAAATTTGATATAGAAATAATCTTAAAACTTATACTTCCTCATATTTTAATCGGCTAAAGTTGTTGTTTTCTAAACATAAAGAAGACTCATATACTTGAGAAGTTATATCTTGATGAGATGCTTCTTTATTTTTGGGGTTATGCATTTTAGTATTCAATATTGAACTTTGGGTTATTTTTTTAGAATGGAGTTCTATTGGCTCATTATCATCTTCTTCTAAAATTATTGAGTCAGTATCATCATCTTTTACAGCCCAAAATACTGAAGTTGCTTTGGATAGTGCAAAAAAACATTCACAGTCTTTGCTAGATAGTCCGCCCATATTATTGTAAAACATGATAGCGTTTTTTAATAACTTCCGTGTTTTTTAATATCTTTTGTGTTTTTTTAATAGCTTTCGTGTGTTTTTAATATAACATAAGACTTTATTGGATTTTTTTCACATGTTTTTAGGTCTAAATCTAGATTTTTATAGCTTAGCTTACTATTGTATGATAAATGTCAGATAAAATCCTCCAAGAATTCCTTGTTAAGCTTTCTCGCTCAAAATCTGCAGTGCAGGATGCCAAAAAACAGTGCGAGTTTCTTAAAAAAGAATCTAAAAGGCTTGAAAAAAAACTTGAAGAGCTTGAATCGACTAAGCAAGAGCTTCTCCAAATAGAAGAAACCCTCAAAGTCCATTACATCTGCACAAAAGTCCAAAACGAAGAAGAATACCAAAAAAACAACTCAGAACACGAAGAACTTCTCAGACTTCGGAACTCAAAAAAATCCAAGCTCAGGGAAAAAGAAACTCTACAAAAAGAAACAGAAAAACTTAACTCTGAACTAAACTCACTACTAAAACAACGAGAAAACCTCGAAGAATCGGCAAACACTCTAAACAACAAACTAGACCAAGCTTCAACTGAAAGAATCTCAGCAGAAAACGAATCTAAAAAGAATCAAGAAATACTAAAAAACCTCCAAACCCAATTAACCAGCCTAAAAAACGAGCGAGAAACCCTAAACCGCGCCGTAGCAACAACTTTTGAAGAAGAATTACGTCTAAAAAAAAAGTAAATAATTAGTATTTTTATAATTGACTAGGACGATATTCATTATCAGCTACAGGTTGTATCCAATTATACTCATTTTGCTGTTCAGTTCTCCATAATCCTTTATCATTTCCAATACAAAAATGTGTTTTCCTAAGGTTTTTGCTTAAAGAGTTATCATATTTTACCCTAGAACATTGAGGTTTCTTATAATCATTTTGATTTGATGATAACAAATGATTAGGGTCAGCTCCATACTTAAAATGCGATGCCATGATATTTTTTACAATATCAGGGTCGATTTTCCCTGGTTCTCCACCTTTTTGCCCTAAACATTCTGATGTAGTTTTATAGTATTTCCCCCCATCATTAAATATAAAATGATGGTTTTTAAGGTCTTTTATAAGTTTTGGGTCAGGGTGTTCAACTTCATTATATTTTATTTGTTTAAATGAAGCTTGAGTATTAGACAAAGGGATTTTCTCATCACCAAACATCAAACTTGACGTCAAATGTCTATGTGAATTAAGATTTTCAGTAATTTCAATGTTATTTGGTTTTATATGTGTTGATATATAACTTGTTTTATATGATAAATAGTCATCTCCCATAATAAAATGCGAGTCTCTGATTTTAATACCTGAAGTTTTGAGTTTTATATCATCTAAAGACCCAGAACGAGTTTTAGGGAATTGTGATGTTAGAGAATATGAGGACTGAGTTTTACCTAATATTATATGTGAAGATCTTAAATCATCCATTTTTTCAGAATTAAAATCTTGTTTTTCTTCTTTTTTTGTTATATAATACATGTTGTTTGTTGAAGAAAAACTTCGGGTTTCTGATCCGAAATTAAAATGCTCTTTACGGAGGTTGTTGATTTGGTTTTTAGATAAGTGTGTGTTTTGTATGTTATAAGCTGGGTACTGGCTTTGGAAAGAACTTTTAAGCATTTTTGGCGCACAGCCTAAGATGAAGTGTGATTCACATAAGTCTTTTTTTAATGCTTCATTTTGAGTCACTTTTTCAGCTTGTTTTTTAGGAAAATTTTCTGTGAAAGTACTGGTTTTGGTTGTTGGGTCGGAGCCAAGGTTAAAATGATGCTTTCGGAGGTTTTGTTCGATTTGCCAGGTTGAGTTCACATGCTGAGTATTAGATTTTAATAATTTATAACTATTTGAAGTTGTTGGGATATAATGGGTTGATGTTGTTCCAAGAATTATACCATGCTTGCTTAGATCTTTTTTTATTATAACTGATTGGCTTAGGTCAGGTTTTTTGTTTTTGTAGCTGAATTTAAACTCTGAACAACGAGGTTTGTAGTCAGTGCCCATTATTAGATGAGTTTTTCGCAGTTCGGTACTGAGATTGCAGTTTGATTGGGAATTATTTAGTGAGGATGGGTTTTTGAAATTGTTGTTGGATGTTGTATTATAGGTGTTAGCCCCGCCTCCAAGAGTGAAATGTGTTTTACGAATTTGCTGGGCCAGATTGACCCTTTGGTGTTTCGCTAAGTACTTGCCTTCCATTAATATAAAATCTTAGAGTTTATAAAGTCTTCATCATCATTAAGAATATCTTAAACCTCAATACCTAATTATCATTCCTTATCTTAAACCTATCATTAGCTTTTTTTATTCCATATACCTAAATTTATCTTTAAAACACCCTTCTAAAATTTTTTATCAGTGCCTAGCCNCTTTATCAGTGCCTAGCCCCTTACAATCTTTATTCATACACATATAACAAACCTTAACATCCTTATCCCTAACACAAACACAAAATTATAAATTCCTAAACTATCTCAAAAAAAAAAACACAGAAAATATATAAACAATTCTTTTACTATCCAAAAATAGTTATTTACTTAGCCCTTTGCCTCATCTTTTTTCGCTTCTTCTTGAGTCTTCTCATTCTCTTTTTCTTCCACTTTTCTCTCATATTATTATTAACCATAAAATTTCCCCTAATTAACCTACGGTACTATGAAATTGGATTTTTATATAAGAATTTTTTTTTTTACCATGATTTCTATAGGTTCTTCTTGTATTTAGAATATAAAGTTTTGTGTACGTATTGGCACTTAAGATTTTTTTAGAACTTTTTGGCTTGGAAAATATTTTTTTTAAGATTTTTTTGGGTTTTGTGGTTTTGTTGAGGGAAGATATTTTTTTTAAAGGGAGAAAATGTGAAATGAGGTGGGATTTGATAAGCTTCATGGGTAGAATTTTGAACTTTTAAAAGGAGAAAATGTGAAATGAGGTGGGATTTGATAAGCTTCATGGGTAGAATTTTGAACTTTTAAAGTGGGTTTAATTGGGAAAAAAGTAGCGAAGAATGGTTTCGATCCATCGACCTCTGGGTTATGAGCCCAGCACGCTTCCACTGCGCCACTTCGCTGATAGTATTTATCTTAGTTTGTATATATACTGATAATTCCCTTAGTGCTTTGATAGTATTTTTTTGAAGTTTTTTATGTGTTTTATTTATGATATATAAGCATTTAAACTAATATAAAAATCTCAAAACATTTTCCTAAACTTCCTAAATATCATTATTTTGTATATATCTATAATAAACAACCCTATCGCCAAGAACTTTGAATCTGTTAAATTGTAACTTTTTATCAAATGTCTCATCAACATCGTGGTCACCTTTATGTGTTTCTTTAAACCTTTTCATTACCATTTTCTTAACTTTTTTAACTGTCTCTCCTTCGCTTCCTAAGTTTTTTAAGACGACTTTTATCTCGTTTTTCCATCCTTTCCAAGGATTTACTTTAACTTTTTTCGGCTCAACTGCTTTGCTTTGAGGGATGCTAGTTTTTCCTTTAGTTTCTTCTGAGGTTTTTTTTCCTTGGTAGAATTTCCCAAAATATTTTTCAGCTTCTGTTTTACAGGATGTATGGGCATCGATTTCTTGCCGATTATAGCTTTTATTGCAATCCACACAAGTCATAAATTGAGTCGAGCACTGATAATAATGATTTTTGACCTGGTTTTTCTTAAATGTTTCCGCACACAAGTCACACATAAAATAAACCATTTTATAATGGACAATAAAACAAAAGCTAACCTTCAAGGGGGTTAATCTAAGCATAAACAATACTCTCTTATACTAGGCTATTACTCAATTTAGCCGATTGTATAGGTTAAAATATCATAGATTATAATCAAAACCAATGAATTTAGGAGCTATAAAAAAAAACTAAATACTAAGAATTATGAATCAACAGATGATTACCTTGAAGATATTTATCTTATATTTTAAAAAGTATAACACTGATCTTAGGAAACTAGTTAAAATTTTTTGTTAAGATTTATAAACTCAATAGAAAATGTATCTTGACGATAAAAAAATAGAAAAAGATGCTATAAAAATTAAAGAAAAACTGCTAATAAAACATGAAGTCAAGTATATTGAAATAAAAAAAATCGCAGGGTAAAAAAAGCAAAAGATCATGGAAAGGAAAACTTGATTAGAAAAAAAACTCGAACGGGAAATATATATGAAGAAAGAGGAAAATTAAAGAAAAATACTCACAGGAAAGTGAAATCAAATGAGAAAGGGAAAAAATCGAAAAGAAATTGAGATAAATTAAGAAGTTAAAAGCTGAGAAATTAAAAGAAAATACTAATAACAAGATTCAAACTGTACTTTTACTTCTAATCAATGCAGTATCAAGGCATTTGCCCAGAAACACTTTATTAAACAGAATATTTACATTGTCTATCTTCAAACTCTAAGCGTTTATTATACATTTTTATGTAAGACTTTTTTATAGACAAAAAATGTATTTTTTAAGCATATATGTTACTTAAATAACTTAAAACTAAGTATCTAAATTAGGTCAGGATATGCTTGTAAATTTGATTTATGGTCACTTTGAATAAAATTTTGGTCTTTTGTGACAGAATCAGTTTGTGGATCAGCAGTTGCGTTGCTTGCTCGGTTTTTTAATCTATTCCTCATATTTCTAGCAAGTGATGATATTTTTGATTCAATCCTATTAAAAACTTCTAAGGTTTTCTGCTCAGCTCGTACCACTGAGGGTTTTTGAGATATTTCGCCAACTTTTCTATTGATTTTTTCTGCTGCAGTATTTCCTAATCCAATCATTCTTAAGCATAAAGTCTTTACACAGCTACAAAAATGCGTTTTATCATTTGGTTCTTTAAGTAAAGGATGGCTTATTCTAGTTTCTTCTATTCTTAAAGACAAGCATGAGTTTTGAACTGTTTTAAGGTTTATCAATTGAATCCCTTCTTCTACTGGAGGAAAATCTAAAGAAAATTCCTGATCTTTTGATACTGTAGCAAGCATTTCTTTATAAAACCCTGCAGCTTTGCTGTAGTATTTGTTATTACTTGGCATTCCCATCATACCATAGTAATTGAAAAATTCTCTTAAAGCACTATTTCCCCCAGATGATATTATATTTATCTCATTTGTTTCCCATTCTTCATCGATGCTTTTAATTTTTGTTATCCCTTGACCCAGACTTATATGGAACTTTGAACATGTAGCACAGACAAAACACCCAAAAGCTAAAGATGCATAAACTGGGTTTTCATCATTACAGTCAAAACATTTACTGTTTTCGATGTCTTTTTGTAAAGTGCTGAGTATTTGTATTTTGCTTTCTTCTGCATTCATTTTTGTCAACTAGTTTATTTAATGCCAATTTATAATGGATTTTTTAGATGGATTTAAGATTGTGGTTAATGTAATGAAATTTGTGGATGAAGGTGATGATATTGTAGCTTATAAGGTACTGTTGATGTTTGTACATATTATTTTGAAAATTATGAGTTGAAAGTATTTTTTGGATTTTGTGGTAAAGATTTAATTTTCATGGATTGGGAAAAGACTTTGAGGTAGTTTTAGTAAAAAGTTGCTGAGAAAGTGAAGCATTTTTTTTTTTTGATTAGGAAGATGAGGGAATTAAGTAGTTAAAAAAGGTAAGCAAGGATTAGTTGCGTTCTGGTTGCATCAAGGTAAGGGTTTATTGTATAATAGTTTATGGGAAGTTTAAATACACTTTCAGCTTGCACATAAAAATAAGGAAAAAGCATATCCTCAATATTAAAATCAATCATTTGCAACAACATAAATCATATTAAAACACAACTTAAATGGAATACTCACCTAAAAAATCTTCCATTTTCACATATTAAATCTCTGTTAAACATAATCAACACAATAATTTTCTTAAATTTCATTATCATCCGACTATATCTTTCCTAGAAACCTTCTAAAACTGAAAATTTTCATAACAAAATCTACTTTTTCATATACTTTTTCCATTCATATAAAACTCATATATTATTTTCTCTATTTCTAAATTTATATAAAATATGAAAAAAGAGCCACTTTGCGAAGAATTTTCTTATGAATACAATCAAGACTATTCTAAATTCCACATGACTTATGCACAAAGAGAAAGGTAAAAAACATATAGGGCTGCTTTATTACAGAAAGTTAAAGATACGCTATCAGGAATCAATTATTATAAAAACTCATCAAAAGGACTTAGAGATAAAAACAAAATGCTATATGAAGAAATACAAATTTTTAAAGAGTTAATAAGTAAAGAGAAAACTAAACTGAGTGATCCAATGGCATCACAAAAACAACTTAATGAGATAAAAAATGCTACAAGTGTAGTGGAAAATAAACTTGTCCAATTGAAAATAGAGTATGGGACAAAAGCTGAGGAAATTGAGGAGATGAAGGATGATATTAGTAAAGTTTATGTTAAAGTTCAGGAAAAGGATTTAGAGATAATGAAACTTCATCAGGAGATGGAAAAACTAAATGGCCTTGTTGATGATTCTAAAGAAATATTCAAACCTTCACGACAAAGTATAGGGTCTCCTCGTAACCCAATATTGTTATTCAGGCGTAGAAATTAATGTACTTAATTAATAAGAGCAATTTTTGTTATCATCATATTTAATAAAACGTTTTTATCATAGCTAAATACAAAGACATGAGGAAATATATGCAAAATATGATGATCAAGTAGGCTATAAATATAGAAAAATATTTTATATATAAATTATAACAAGATTTCATAATATTATGATTATGAACTCAGTCAGGCCTGCAACTTCAATGTCCAACAACAAAAACTCTGTAAGAATACGCACAAGAAGCATTTCTCCTGCACATATTTCTACACACTCAAGATTTTTCCTAACAAATCAGTTTGAAAAAAATCTTTTAAATAAAACTTCAAATATAAACATCGACATACAACAATTAGAAAAAAATCCTGAGCGCTTAGAATTAAGTACCCAGTTAAAAGTTATTAAAAACAAATATAATCAGACAAAAACTGAGTGGGACATTATAGATTCAACATTTAACATAACCAAAGAGCAAATGAGTAAATTAGAAGAAAAGGAGAGGGTATCTGGAAATAAAAGAGTTATGATGAAGGAGTATAAGATAAATTTAAAGATCAAATTAGAGAAGCTTCGTAAAAAAATATATAATGCATTAACTGACAATGAGACTTATAAGCATATAAAGAAGCGTATGAAAGCAACAAAAGTGTTTCTCAAAATCAAGCTCAACACTCTCCAAAACACCCTCGAAACACGTAATGAAGTTTCCCGCGAACAAAACCAAAAACGTCTTGACTCTATCAAACATGTAGGCAAAAGTCGGAATAACCTCCGAGCCCTAAGTATCGACCTAGCCCACGAAAAAAAACAGCGTCTTTTCATCTCAAAAAATCTATCCAAAGATCTAACAAACCGTAAAAAATTTTCCATACGCCGTGAACATATGCGCCAAAGACATGAAGAAATAGTTGAATCAGTGTCAAACGAAGAAAAAATCATAAGAAACAATTTTCTTCGTAATGGCGTCCTTTTACACAAAGTTTGGTATACTTTCCTAGATAAAAAACTCTCAATCGAAATGGAAAAATTCAATGTTGTAGACTCAGCCTATATAAAAATAAAAAGTCAAACTGGACTTTCTAATATTAAAGATGTAGTTCAAAAAATCCTTACTAGAGAAAACAATTATACATCTCTAATGAACATGATAAATGAATCTAAAAGGGTATGTTTTAATTATAAAGAGAAAAACAGTCAAATCGAATTAAATTTGAATAAAATTATGATAAGTGGAGGGAGTAATAAAATTTCTGATATAGGAAAATTAAAAGATAAGACTGTAGAAATGATAAAAAAAGTTAAGGAAGGGAAAGAAAAATATGATAAAATGAAAAGGGCTAAGGATTATGTGAATACTTGGGGGGAAAGTATACTTAGAAAACTTATGCCTGAGGAAAAATATGAGAATAATGGGCTTAGAGAAGTGTTTGGGGAGTTAAGATTGGCTGTGAAAGAGAAAATAAAACAAGCTGAAGAGATTAGGATGAGAGTTGTTAATCAGCATTTGAGTTTACTTGTACAGACTAGAGGGTTTAGGTCGTTAAGCTTTTATTCTGATCAGTCTAAAGGAGAGGAAGAGGTGCCGGTGCTTGTATCGCCGACAGTGAAAACTTTAGCTAAGAAAAGGACTTTAGGTTCAAGAAAAACTTAGGTTATAATTTCTTCTTGTTTAGTGTATATAAAATATGCATTTTTAGATAAGATAGATTTTGTTTGATGAATTAATAGATAATTTTAGTAATTTTTTTTGGCAAAAATGGTGTTTGGAATATTTGGTAGACAAGCTTTTTGAAAGTTGGAGTTATTTAGGAAATCGTATTTTAAGGATTTTTGAGTGATTTTTGATAAGTGATGATTAGGGTATGATTAAAGAGAATTTTCATTTTTTATTGAAGTTTAGGTTTGATAACATATAAAATTTGAATGCTTTTTGATTTAAAAAAAAAATATTATGTGGAATTTATAGTATATTGTTTGAAGGTAGAAATTGACTATAAGGTTGAATTATGATGTAAATAAGCTTGAAATACTACAAAACAAACTTATCATCTAAATCATTAAACTAAAAAAAGACCCCAAAAGTTTTATCAAAAATAGAAATAAATAACAAAAAAAGTAAAAAAAATTACCAAAGTTAACATCCTTGACAAAGCCAATTCCAACAAACTTATTAACAATCAAGAAAAAGATACAAAACCTGGCAATCTCAAAGACATATATCAATCACAATAAATCTAAAACTTTAGTTACATACAACCATAATTTTTTTCTATTTTGATGAAATGCCATTTTCCTAAAGAAGAAATTATATGAATTTGCCAATAATAGCATGTATAATGTATATAAAATTATAATCTCAATTAACTAATAAACACTTTTTGTAACTTCCAAACAATTATTCCTATAAAAGCTTTATATATCAAGAGTAATAAATTCTCTTTACATTTTTAATATATAAAATCCCAATATGTATAAACTTAAATATAAAATACTAAGTTTAATTTATACAAGCAATATCACATACACAAATCAAATGATTATAAAGTTTAAAGTAAATCAAATGAAGATTTTAGCATAAAGACTCATTCTTACTTAAAATGAAAAAAATGTCTACATTTATAGATTTTCTTTAAAAATTTATAGCTCAAGATCAGTGCTAAGTATAAAAAAATATAATATATAATGAACCCCCCCAGAACTTCTTGTGCACAATGCAGAAGAAATATACCTTTAAATGCATCAGGTTCATCATTTACTTGTGGCTGCTCAACTGTCTTATGCACTTCATGTGGATTTCCTATACACCCAGGATATACTTGTTATTATAATCTTGCAACTACAAGCTATCAGGTTATAGACTTAAGTCAGCCAACTAGTATACCAAATCTTCAACCGTTATTAACCCAAGAAAATAATAAGGTTATAAACCACTTTAACAGTACTCGCGGGAATCTAAATTTTATTAAAGCCCATCTTATTATAAACAAGCCATTAGAAGAAAGATATTTAGCTAAAAAAAATTTGATGGCTAGTCAATGTGGAGGAGCTAACCGTGTAAATGAAATTCTAGTTTGGCATGGATCTTCAGAAGCTAATTATGCATCAATAATGAGAGATGGGCTGAAAGTTGGTGGAGTGGATGGGATTTCGGCTGTTCATGGAACTTCGTATGGATATGGAGTTTATTCTGGAAAAAGTTTTTCAACTGCTGTAGGTTATGTTAACGGTTCAAAAAAAGTCATATTGTTTAATGGACTTTTGGGCAATAACAGTGGTTCAGCTATTAATAGTAACAGTGTTCAAGCACTAAACAATGGGTCTACGCATTCTTATACTAGCGGAGACATTTCAGTATTTTTTACTAAAGAGCAAGTAATCCCAAGATTTTTAGTTGAGTATTCATAAGTTATTCAATCTTTTTAGCTTTATATAACCTTTTATATAACCATCTATATTTTATTTATTATTAAACACATCCTATTTAATAATATTCCTATCGAAAATGCCAGCATAAAACATTGCGTCTTTATAAATTTCATCTATAGAAGCCCTATCTGGTATATCGACTTCAAGCATTTTCCTTAATGTGATTTTTAAAGAATCATATGGAAATTTTTGAATCCTTTCATCAATAATTCCTTGAAGATTTTTTCTAATGATATTATAAGATATTTTCTTTAAGCTATCTTTCGCTATATAATCATAGTTTTTTGTAAGCATTGATTTTATATAGATCATAGAATGTAATCTAAAAACATTTAAACCTTTAACTTTGACTCCACATGCTTTAAGAAGGCAAAGTCCTATTGAAAAAATATCTGATTTATAAGGATCTATTCTTATTGTTTTAGTTTGAAGAGAAAAATCAGTCCATATCTTAAGTTCTGGAGAAAGGAATTTAAACGTAACATTTTGTTTTGGACTGATTAAAGGAAATTGTGTGCCATTGAAATTATTTAAATACATGTAAGATTCACCGAAATCACAAAACATAACTTTATTAGGTGATTCAACTAAAATATTGCCTGGGCTTATGTCACTATGAACAATATTTTGTTCTCTTAAAATTTTATAAGCTTTAATAAGATTGTAAAATAGAGTTTTCATATCACTTTCACATAAACTTGGATTTTGAGCCATAAATTCTTTGATATTAAACTCACAATACTCTAGTCCTATAGTTATATTATATTTAGAAGATAATTTTGGTGTTGCATAGAAATATATTTGAGGAAAAGATGGGCTTAGTTTTGATAATTTTTTAAGGTATTTTATCTCTCTATAAATTTTATTTATTTTCTTCCATGAGCAGATCTGATTCTGGAACAGTTTTTCAAATGTCTTTAAAGCTGAAAATTTCTTTTTTAAACCGAGATGATTCTTGTGCCTATCGTAAATATCTGGGAAAATTATTTTACTCTGAAACAAAGGAACTATAGTTTTAGAATTATTCCTTGAAATAATATATGCTTTAGTGTCAATTTTTTTAACTTGTTCAATTTTTTCTTCATTATTATTTTCTTGTTCTATATCTTTATAGCATTTAGAAGCTACAAGTGTATTTTTACTCTTATCAAAATATTCTTGGGCTTTTCTCTCATCACCGATTTTATCATATAAATAAGCTAAATTCACATAAAGATTTTTTTTCTGCATTCTGCAATCATTATCTTTACTTTCTAATATTTCCCTGCTTTTCTCATAAAACTCAAGGGCACTTTTATATTTCTGAATTTTCCGAAACAAAGTTCCAATATTATTGTAAATATTAGCAAGGTCTGGATGTCTATTCACAAGTAATTTTTCTCTAATCTTCCTACATTTTTCATAATTTTCATATGATTTGTTATACTCACCAGAAATTTCATATTTAGCCCCAAGATTATTATAGCATCTAGCCATCTCTAATGATTCATCTTTAACATAATTTTCCCATATATTTTTGCTTGCTTCTAAATACTTAAGTGCTTTATTGTGTTTATTAATATCAGTATAAAAACTTCCAAGATTACAATAAATTGAAGCTGACTCAGGATGAAAAGTCCCATAATTTATTTCCTTTATTTTTTTGGCCTTTTTATAATATTCTAAAGCTTTTTTCATTTCATTTAAATCTTGGTATATTTTCGCTATATTTGAATATAAAGCTCCAATACTTGGATGATTAGGATGGTAGTTTTTTTCTAGAATTTTTTTAGCTTTTAAATAGAAATGAAGGGATTTATTTATTTTATTTGTATGATCATATATAATAGCTAGATTGTTATAGATTAATGCAAGGTTATGAGGATTTGGATATAATGCTTTTTTTATGATTTTTTTGGATTTTGTGAAGTTTTCAATGGATTTTGATATGATGTTTTGATGATAATAAAATTCCCCCAAACTGTTGTATATGGAAAATAAATCTTCATGATCGAAGTCAGAATGATTTTCATAGATAAATCTGCATTTTTCATATAGAATAGACGCTTTTTTACTGTTGTTCATTTTTAAATAAACATTTCCTAGGTTTTTATAACTTTTAGCTAGAGACAAGTCATCAGGATTTAGGATTTGCTCATTTATTTTCAGGTTCTTTTTGAAAAATTCAAGCGCTTTTGCATTGTCTTTATTATTCATGTATATATTCCCTAGATTACTATAGATTTGAGCTAAATGATTATGATTTCTATTAGTATTTTCATATATTTTTGCACTTCTGTGAATGTAGTCAAGTGCTTTTTTATTATCACCAACCCCATTATAAGCTACCCCAAGGCTATTGTATATTATAACAATCTCAAAACTATTTATGCCATATATTTTTTCATTGATAACTTTAGATTTTTCATATAAATCAATCGCTTTATTATATTTACAAATATCAGCATATAAACTACCCAGGTTATAATAAACTTTAGCTAGATCAAGATCATTTGAAAAAAAGTGTTTTTCTCTTATTTTCATACATTTCTTATAATATAATAAAGCTTTTTTAAGATCTTTAATGTAGTTTTGATTTAAATAACCATATTTAAAATATATGCTAGACAAATCCAAACTACCAGGGTAAAGTTTTTTTTCCATATTGTAAATACATTTTTCACAGATGTCAAAGGCTTTTTTAGCTTTACCTTTTTTATAATAGTAAACTATTAAATTTTCATAGGCTATAAACAATTTAATATCATCATAATTTGGGTTACTTTTTAATATTTTATTGATCTTCTTTTCTAGTTTTAAAGCTTTTTCTTTCTGATTCATTTCTTCATATAAATTTGCTAAATTGCTATAAATTCTTATTAAATCGTGGCTATTTTTATTAGGAAGTTTTTTTATTATTGCTTTGGATTTTATGAAAAAATTAAGAGCTAAGTCTCTTTGGTTAAGTTTCTGATAAAATGCGGCTAGATTTCCATAAAAAGTAGCTTCGCTGGCAGAGTTATGATTTTCCTTACCTTCTATGATTTTTCTTGACTTTTCATAATACTTATGTGCATTTTGTATATTATTCATATCATTGTAAACTAAACCTAAATTCGAATAAATAGTAAACAAATCCGAACTATCAGATGGAAAAGTTTTTTCCCAAACAACCCTACATTTTTCATAAGCTTCAAGTGCATTATCGAATTTATTCATTTTATGATAAAGACTTCCAAGATTATTATAAATAAAACCCATATCTGGATGATCATTTTTAAGCACCCTTTCTCTAATATATAAACATTTCATATAAGCATCATAAGCATTTTTTATTTCACCTATATTCTTATATATAATACCAATATTATTATATGTTGTAGCCAGCTCAGGATCCAAAGGGTCTAAAATTTTTTCATTAATCTCTTTATATTTCTTTAAAAATTCTAACGCTTTATCAAAATCATGCATTTGATGATATGCGTTACCCAAACTATTATATATCAATGAGAGATGAGAATCATAATTATTAGGTAAATTTTCTTTTATGTTTCTAGATTTCTCTAAATATATCAAACCCTTATCAATTTCATTCATTTTTAAATATGTAGACCCAATTTTTTGATAGTTTATAGCTAAATTTTCATGATTTGGCTTAAGAATTGCTTCGTTTATATGTTTTNTTTATAGCTAAATTTTCATGATTTGGCTTAAGAATTGCTTCGTTTATATGTTTTGATTTCTCATAATACTCAAGAGCTTTTTTGTAATCTTGGATTTTTTCATATAAAACACCAATGCTGCTGTAGATTTTAGAAAATTTTNTGATTTCTCATAATACTCAAGAGCTTTTTTGTAATCTTGGATTTTTTCATATAAAACACCAATGTTGGTGTAAATTTTAGAAAATTTCGGATGGTATGGGTCAAAGTTTTTTTCAAGAATTTGCTTAGATTTTTCATAGTACTTAAATGATTTGCTCGGGATGTTGATTTTATAATAAAAAAATCCGAAGTTGTTGTATATTGTTGATAACTCAGGATTTCCAGGGCTTAATATTATTTCTTGAAGATTTTTGGATTTTTTATAGAACTCAAGTGCTTTGTTATAATCTTGAAGGTCGTCATAGATTATACCTAAATTATTGTATGTTATTGCGAGATTATAATTATCAGGATTAGGACTGCTTTCTCGAATTAATCTACAAGATTCGTAATATTCTAAAGCTTTTGATATGTTGTTTATATCGTAGTATAGAGCGCCGAGGTTGTTATAAATTGTTGTAAGATCTAAGTCATCTGGGTTTGTGGTGTTTTCACATATTTTCTTGCATTCTAATAGATAATAAATTGCTTTCTGATTCTTTTTAATTTCTTGGTAATACTTTCCAAATAAAAAGTAAAGCATGCCTATATTTTTTGGTTCTTTAGCTTGAAGCTCTCTTATTTTTATATATAACTTAGCATATATTTTAGCATCTCTTAAATTCTTATGAGTATAGTCATTGATATCATCTCCAATTATAAATAAAGTTAAAGAAAGTCTTTTATAAATACCTGATTTCTTTTTATGAATTCTTGTATAATATAAATTTAAATAAGAATGGGCTTCATTATAATATTTATGAGCTTCTCGATATTTTTTTTGTTCATACACTCTGTCTCCTTGTATTTTTAAAGATTTTACTTTAGCAGTCACTTCTTCTATTGAATTAGCCATAATTATTTTATTATATATAGAACAATTATCTTATCAAAAGCATTTAATCTAAATTCCATTAAAATTCTAGTTGTATTTTTATAAACCTAAGGCTGATCGTAAGTCAATTTCAATATTTATTTTATCCACAGTGTAGTCTTTATTCAAAGCATTGACCTATTTCCCTACAATATCTTAGCATTAAGAGCTCTAAGCTAACTATTAGTATACTTATAAACTTCAATATATTAGATTCTAGTCTTTAAGGATAAGTGATATTTCCCTCCTGATATAAAAAACTAAAGATTAAAATCCTAACAATTTTAGTAATGAACAATTTTATGTACTAAATACCTTGTAACCTTAAACCGTGTAAAAGTAAAACTAAGTGATATGTATCTTAGTCTAATATCTGAAAGCATAATAAATATAATTTCACTATAAAATCGATACATTTTTTGTCTATAAATATAGAAGTAAGTACTTGTCAATACGATAACTGTGGGAATGATCCAGAATACATTTGTAAATGTGCTGATAAGACCAGTTTCTTTTGTGAAGTTCATTTAAATTCTCATACAAGCCAATTCAATAAAATACATCATGAAATATTGCCTAACATAATTGAAATTAATCCCCAACAAAAAACTATTTTCCTTGCCCAATGTAATAGTTTTCTTGGAAATATCAAAAGAATTAGAGATAACATCAGTAAAAAAGCTAAAAAAACTATTGAGAAAATAATGAGGCAAGTTGTTAAAGATTTAGAATATTTAAGGAAAACAGAACTTTTGATAGCAGAGTCTATGAATTTTTTATTAGAAAAGAATAATATGACTAAAAAGAATAAACAAAATAAACTAAAAGAATTTATTTTACGCAATATAAATTCTACAAAAACTTTTATAGAAAAACTTAATAGAAAAGAAGATGAAATGATCCAAGAAATTGATTTTGAAAAAAAGAAATTAGCTTTAAGCAAAAAAATAGAAAAAGTTAATGATGAAATTCAAATTAAGATAAAAGAAGAAATAAATACGGTAGATAAAAAAATTGAAAAAATTGAAAATATTGCATTAAACACAAACAACACATTAAATCATTTGCTTGAAGTAACAGGATTTACTTATGAAGATGATGAATTTGCTGATGGGAAAATGTATTTTTTTAATGATAACACAAAGAATCTTATTACAATTGATGTATCTTTAACCACAGATTCTTTGACTTTAATAAATTCTCCAGAAAACTTATCTCCATTAGGAGGATTTTGTAGAATTTCTGAGGATAAAATCTTTTTACATTCAGGCTATAGAGGAGGTTCATATACAAATTCTATTTTTATAGTAGATTTAAAACAAGGAATTGCAGAAAAAAGGGAATCATTTAAACTAGGATTTTTAGGATCATGTTCACGTTTTAAAAACAATGTTTATGCTTTTGGTGGTCATGATGGATCAGCACCATCCACTGCTTGTAGAAAGTTCGATTTAAATTCAGATACATGGCAATCAATACAAAATTTACCAATAAGTACTCATTGTAACTCAACAGCTATCTTAGATGATAATATTTTCATTGCTGGATTTAATATTGATTCGGTATATACATATAATATTTCAAATAACTCATATTCTAATATAGGATCATTTCAGTCTCATTGGAATAAAATATTATGTAAAGCCAGTAAAAAAATATATTTATTTGAAAATAATAAACTACATGAAAGTACAGATGATAATCCGAAAAAGTTTTCTGTTATAAATTCTTCTACGGGAGTATCAAATAATTATTTAATAAGTTTTACAACAAGGTTTAAGAACGATTTGTACTTTGTTTTAAATAACAAAAGCATATACAAAATTAATATTTTAACCAAGGTGATAAATTTAGTAAGATCAGTGACGCAGTAAAATAATTCTCATAGATCCTAGGCCTTTAATTAATTTTATCAGATATTTCTTCGATTTTTAATAATGAATTGACTTTTAATCAATTAATTCTTTAAACTAAAGATAATTTATGAACTATTTTATTATAGTGGTATTTTAAAAGACTAATTTGTAATTTGCATTATTATTTATAATTATAAAATCAATTACAGAGTTAAACTTTTTATCTTACTGTTTTAATTTTAAACCCAATACTTAATATTTTTACTTGACTTAAGCTTTATACATATTCATTCTTATATGCTTTCCTTTTAAAATAGTAATTATGTTTTAGCTTTATGATTAACCTTTAAATACTTTCACTTAAATAAATCTACAATTCGACATAGTTTTAAATTTTTTTTAAAGTTAGATGCTTATTGCATACAGAAAATATTTAATTCCTATTTCTAAACTTCAGAAAATTATTTTTTATTAGGGCTAAAACCTTTAACAAACCTATGCAAATTTTTTAAAGCTACAAGTCAGCATATTTTAAAGATATAAAGACGATTAATCCTTATATTTAATTGAAAACTACATGTCGATGATTTCTTTTCTTGCATAATAGATAAAGGCCACTACATAAAGTTAAGCCTATAAGTATATAATAAAATATTAACGCAGATAAGCATAATACCCAAATACTATAGTTGTCTATATATCCCTTACCAGTCTTACATTCATCATCACTATAAAGCCAGACACTTCCTATTATTATCCATGCAATCAGAAATAATACAAGTAAAATAATACTGCCACGTAAAATAAACAGATAAAGGTCTTCAGGGTAGTCCTCATATGAATAATATCTTTCACCTGTTATTATTGCCGTAATTATACAAGTTATAACTATCCATACAATAAGCCATTCACTTTATAATATTTACCTTATAGGATATGTACAAGAACCTGATGTTATCCCAAGAACTATACCTATAGCAACTATCTATATAAATAATACAAACGGTAGCTGACATATAACAAATACGCCCAAACCACCGAAAGGAATAAGAAATTGTGTTATGTCTAACAGAACCATTTTATAATTATTTTTTTTTTATAGCTTAAAAGAATTCTGATAATAGATTATATATTTAGCTTTAGATTTGTGATGCAAAATTTTATATTGAATTAGGTAGATTATAAAATTTTAATAACTGTGCTTTTGGCATTTTATTAATTTATATTTAATAGTATCCCTAGTCTTGTATCTTTTATAAAATAAAGTTTTAAAGTATCATAAATTATAGTTTATTATTAGAGTAAAAATATTACTAATTGCTTTCAATAAAATAGGTTGAATATGTTCTGAATATTTAAATATATTTTAATGATTTATCACTTACTAGTTTAGGGACTAAATATTTTTTATAAGAGAATTTACTTTTAAAGAGTATTTTATTTGCTAATTTACTTTACCAACATACTACTTTTAAAAACTTATCTCATATTTTTTTGAATTCTTGAAATAATTTATCTTAAATCTTATATTAATCCTCTTAAAATCCACTTTTTTTTTATTTTTAGCATTTGTATGTATCAAGTTATTTTGAACTAAATTATTTTGGATTTATGCATTCACAATTTCCCTATAATTTATGCAATTTGCTAAAATTATGATTTTGTTATAAAGCCTTTAATTTTTCAGTTCGAATCACTCATTAACACTATTTTGTATTTTTTTACTTATACTGTGGTGATTTACTACAAAACTCTATCATATTTAATATTACATGCACAAGTAAAATATTGAAATGATTTAAATATGCATTTTATCAGCTTATATGATAAAAGTTTTAAATCCAATACAATTGCAACAAGAAAAGATTACTATAAAATAATAAAAAGACTTGATTTCGACAAGAAAGATGTTTATAATTTAATGCAAACAAGAAAAAACCAATAATCTATCAGCAATTATCAGCTTAAAAAAAATAAAATCATTAATTTACATATTAAGATAATAATTTATAGAAATCAGCAGAGATTTATCAAGTTCAATACCCTAGTGTATAATTATTGTTAGAAGCAGGGTTCTTTATCAAATTATACATGAAAAATGTATTACCACTTTTAAGGGTTATTTAAAATTTTAACATGAAAAATGTATTACCACTCTTGATTAGGGTTAGATATTATTTTCGCTAGCTAAGTCCTGACAAATTGTTTTCAATTTCTCAGTAGTTTTTTTAGTGGTTCTTTGCATCCTGTCAGGGTTTTTTTTAGCTTTTCTCTAATTTATTTTATTTTCAAGGTATATCTTGATGATGTATTACTGAAATTTTTTTGTCGGTAGAATATACTAGTAAAAAAGTACTTTTAAAAATAAAAGCATGAAAAATATTTCAATTATTATATATGATTATTTTCTAGATCTTATTTTCAAAAGGAAAACTATAAAATTATAAACCTGGACTTGAATAAAAATAATAAATGCATATATTTTAACTAATATTTATTTTTGATTTTATTTCTTGTGTTACTAGGTTGGACAGATACAATCATAAATTTTAACTTTTTGATATTTTGATATGATGCCAAATATTATAAATTAAACTTTTTGCCTAGTAATTTTGTCTATGGAATTTCGGCAGGAAGCTAGCAATAAAATCCAAAGAAACTCAATAAGGAAAACATAGCAGAATTCTTTATATTATTTCCTAAACTCTCAAAAAAACACATATTTCTGCTCCTAAAATAGAATTTTTTTTTGATAGCAGTGCTTAAACCAGTTACTTTACAGCTATTATAAACACAATAGTAAATATATTTTTATGTTATTAAAACATCTTCAACTTCACTAGTATAAGGTTTACAATTCATAAAACAAGATGATTCAATATAACAATTATCATCAATTTCTAAATGAAAAGATTACTCATTTCCGATTTTAACTGGGATAAAACTAGACTTTGGTTTAGTTTCATTATTACTTAGTACATAAATAATCAATCATCTGGATTATAATTTAAAGATAAAATTTACTTTATAACTTGGCCGATACTTGGTTGGCGATAAAATTTAACTAAAGATAAACTTTAGATAATTTTGCCAAAATATTTTACTTCATTTTTATTTCACTTTATATATATACATTATCTTTACATAATTAAGCAACAGTAACTTATAAAATTTATATTATTATCTTGTATATTATCTGAATAATACATTTGTTTTTATTATAGAAAAAATCAGTAGATCTATAAGCATAAAAAACACCAAAACTATCTTAATCCATTTTATTTTCTCTATTTTTATGATTTACTATTACTATTTAAGTAGTCTTTGCTAAGAAATAAATACTCAACATTAGGATAAGCCCAATAAATATCGAGAGCATGATGAGATAAATATGACTATGTTTATCTTTGATATGATTAGTGAATTTTTGTATTTTTTCTTTGAAGTCCCTACCACCTTTACGTAAGTAATTGTCGAATTCATCCATTTTAAGCACATATTCTTCGATTTTATCTAGGATTTCACGATCATCTATATTTATGAGCTTTGTGTCCATAAGAGCGAGTTTTTCGATTATCCTATCGGTAGTTTTTATAGTGATTTCTGCTTCTTTGATATTTAGAGGAGCATGATGTTCAAGTTGGTTGCCGGCCATAGTGTCAAGGTTTGAGATTTCAGCGTTGATGTTATTCATAGTTTCTTGTAAACTATTAAGTTCTTTGTAGAGGTGAGTAATAAAAGATTCTTCAGCGAGGTATTTGAGAGAAGCTATGTTTCGGGAAATGTTTTCTAATCTTTCATCGAGAGTAGCTGTATCTTTGCTGAATACTTGAGTTAGAAGTAGTAATTGGCAAAAACTTATTAACATTTAAGATTATTGTACTATATAATTTTGCTAGCATAAAAATGAATGAACCTTTAAGCTTATAATCCTATTATAAAACTCAAAGGTTATATTTAGTAAATTCTAAGCTGCAATACAAAACTAAATAACAAATACTATCATTCTTTTTCAGCTAAAATATCTCTCCCGACACTAAAAAGCCAACTAATTTCCGCTTTAATCCACAATTATTTCCCAACATCCCCAATCTTTTATACTAAAAAACCCAAATTTCATATCTTTCCTGTGCTAATCCACATCCTCATACCAAATATCCAAGAAAAATTCTCTTATCCTCAACAACTCCCCTACCTGGAGAGTAAAATTTATTCCATAAGCAAGTCCAATAATTTTATAATGTTCTGGCTGGTGATACTTTCTAGTCTTATACAAGCAAGTGAGATAAGAAATTCAGCTGAGGTCTAGATAGGGCTTAAGTGTATGGCTTACAGAAAAATGGTAAGCCTGGTGTTTGTATAAATACCTACCTAACTTTAGTCTCAGCCTATGATTCCTATATAAGTTATTTAGTATTAAATACCTTATCTCCAAAGCTTAATACCTTCAAACAATTGTCAAACCAATTCACACATTTGTATCAGCGTGTAATTTCCAAAACCTTTTTGACGAAATATTCACGATTTACAAGTGGTTGGTTCTTCAATCTTGATGATCCTTGCAGAAAATCTGATGTATTTTATTGAGTTGGTACAGCTTTTTATTATTTCTATAGAGAATGGATTTTACTATAATATCAGCTTGTATTTGGGCTTGATAATTCAACTTTTATTTACTTTCAACATCTAAAGGTTATAAGAAGTGTTTTTTTATTTGTTTGTATTAATAATCGATATGCAAATAGTTTGACAATTTTTGATAATGTAATAGATTTAAACTTTGAGATGCTATTTGAAGGGATATTAGAATTTTATTAGTAAAATTTCTCTTATAGATGTTTATTATCAAAATTTTTAAAAGTGAAGCTAGTTATTATCTTAAAGTAAATTTATCGAACTAAAGAGCTTTTCTGAATAAAAATTCTCATATTTTCAATAGAAAAATCGCATTTTTTTGATTTAAGAATTATTTTTAACGTTGTGCAAACTGAATAAGCTTATAGTATATTAATTGCTATTAATGATTTTATTATAGTTTAAATTTGTGGGCTTATAATGAGTATTAGTTTAAGAGTTTTAAAATAATTCAATAGGTTTTTAGATAATAATTATTGTATATGTGATTTATTTAGAATATAAATTGAATTGGAAGGATATTTGGTTTCAATAAGGAATTGAACTAGATAAGGCAGATAAGAAATTGAAAATAAAAAAAAATGTATAAATATGGAAGAATAGGAAAGATAGGAAAGTTAGGAAAAATAGTAAAAGTAGGGTATGCAGGTATTGAAAGTAATTTAAATGATAAGATTTTTAATTATAAATAGATGAAGATTTGAAATTATAATCCTTGTACATGAGACAGTAAAAATTAGCAAAATCCAAAAAAAATCTAAAATACACAATTTATGCTCGGTTTCATAGTAAAAAATCAAAGCTTGCATTCATTTTATCATGCAAATCTTTTACAAACTCGGCCAGTTCATATTGTCTGTCATTCAGTATATCTAAAATTTGTTTTCTGCCCGTTTTTAAAAACTTTCTATCCAAGAATCTTTAAGCAAACTTTATAACTACCCACAAACCCTTCACAATTTAAAAAATTCCCCTTACAAATTTAAGTATAAAAACCTTCTCGGGCTTCATTTTATTTCAAACCTACTGTGAGGTTAATGCTTATTCCCCACAAAAAGCTTAATTTGGTTCAAAAAAACATCATAAAGATGTATATATTAAGTAGATTAACTAAGCATTAGTAGTTTGATGTTTCTTCCTCAGTGTATCTTCATGCTTTAAAAATCTATACAACATTCTTGAATATTCGGGCTGACTCTCAACAAATTGCTTGTTCTTAGTTAAAAACCTTCTGAATTTCGAGCACGATTTAAGACAGTCTGAAATTCTAAATTCTTCATAGCCTCCAGTTGGTTTAGAAAACCCGTCGATTATTATCCTTAGCTTTTTATTCAAAACTTTTCCCGACATTATAATCGCTAATACAAACTCTTGAGCCACATACCCTTCTAGATCTGTCGTATATTCATCTATCATCTCAACTTTGCTCATTGAAAAATTTTCTAAGTCAGACCCCAATCCAGCCGCAAGCTTATTTAAAAGGAAAGCTGATGTGTCTATACAATTTAGAAGTTTTTTCCATAGAGCACTACTTTTTTTTATTGGTATTCTTAGCAGTGCCATACAGTCAAGTATTTCGTTGATGTCCATTTTATAAGTATATTTAAATCTGTTGAATATGAATTAGTTGCATATAGTTAAGAATTTTTTAATTTATCGCCTAAACTGATAAAATAAGTGACTCTTGGCTAGTTTTAGTATTTCTGGTGATAAATGCTTTATTTTAATAACTTAGGCTTTGGTTTATGTTAAAAAAAATTATGCATTTTATAATAATCACTGCATGAGGATCTTCCTGAGTGCATTTATGATGATATGGTCCATATAGGCTGCTAGTTTAAGCATGCTTTTTATATTTTATTACTTAAATATAGGCAGAAATTTGAATATAAAATTATGTTATGGAAAATATTTTCTTAGACAAATTTTCCCATTAATCCACTTAAAACTATTAGTATTCTTATTGTTTTTTTTAGTGCATGTAAATACCGATTTTATGTTTTGCGAGCTCAAATTTTTTTTTGAGCCGCCAATTTGATAGGTTTAATCTTAATATCCCGATAATTATAATCAAAATGAATAAGAAAATAAGAGTTGACTTGAATAGCAAGATTGCTTTAAAATAGTTCATATTATAAACCCTATTATATGCACTTTAATATTCTCTGCTTGTATAATGCAAAATTTTATAGTTTTTTTGTTGCATACTTTAATATTAACTCGAGTATAATGAGCTCTTAAAGAATAAAAAACAACAAATCGAGACTTGATAGCATTAATAGTTATTTTTTTTTCTTGATTAAGGACTTTAGTGGAATTTTTTAAATTTGAGTTTATATTTACAAAAAAATATGAACCTAAATGCGGAATTAGTTGGAGAGAATACGATATATTTTATTTATTATAGAGTGAAAGCAAGAATAATGATTTTTGTCATAAATATTGAATAAAATTCAGACTTACAAAGAGATAAAAATAAAATGATAAAATTTATGGGATGAAGGATTTGAAAAAACTTAGAGAAAACAAAAAATGATAAAAATCAACAGAGAACTAAAAAACTTTATAGCAAAACATATTATAAAAGAAGAAAATTAAAAGGGCTTGACAATAGTCAAGTGATGATTCTTAACTATTAATAAAGTGATAAATAAATAGTGATATACCAAAATAATAAACCAAAAATCGTGATTTCTAATTTCAAAAATTTCGAAAGCATTATGAAAAAAGATAACAAATTAATGATATATCCAAATGCAAAACTAGCTATTAAGCTTATATCTTGTATACTAATCTTCCTAATGATGGAAATGAAATCGATAGTTTAAATTTATAGGATTTTTTTTTGTTGTTTAAATTTTCTATAATTAACGATGTCATCTATTTATACTTCAAAAAATAACTTTATTTTAGTTTTATCACTTATTTTATTTCCTAAGTATCTTTTTCTTAATAATTTCAAGGTTTTTATTCACAGCTTGAATATTTTCTTCCAACCCTTCCTTCATATTTTCTAAAGCTATCAAACTATGTGAATTTTTTCCTAAAATATTCTCTGAATTCACTTCTAAGTTTAATAAAGACTTAGCCAACTCAGAGTAACAAGAATAAAGGCCAGGGCAGCAATTAAGCCTTTCCATATAAAGTGATAATTTAGGATAATTCGAAATATTTGAAAAAGCATCGCGATGCAAGTCGCTGATCTGCTTAGAATTATCAATTGTATTTGGTGAGGAATCTGTTGAAAGCATGATATTAAATCAGTCCCGAGATGCCTAGCTTGCTCTTTTATTCTGTCCAGCAACTCTAAATTCAGAAACTTAGCCTTTGCCAAGAACTCAGCAAGGATTTCGCATATTGGCTTAGACTGTTTCCATGTACCAATAGCGAATTCTAGTTCACGGACTTTATTTTCAAGCCTACTAAACCTATTTCTATCTTCAGTCTCAGTCAAACTCATCTCATAAGCTACATCATTACCAAATGAATTAGGAATTCGGATGCATGATTTAATACTACTACTTGGAAAAGAATGCTTTTTACTTTCAGACTGACTGTTTTCTTTGATCCTCATAAGTTTTTCTTCCAATTCTGAACACTCTAGGTAAAGATATGGGTCTGGGTCGTCAGTCAAAAAAATCAGATATTGCTTGAAGTTCTCTTTCAATCGTTTTAATTCTTTGTTCTTTGGACTTTACAACTTTTGGGTCTTTTATATAAGGAAACACGGTAGGTTTAGGTTTTTCTGCATTAAAAATTTCAGGTAAAGTTAATTCTCTGGGTTTATTTCCAATGCCTAAATTATGAGAAAACATCTTTGGCTCAATCTCATCATTAATTTCTTCAATAGTCTTTTGCAGTTCAGGTGTTTCATAGACAATAAGGTTATTTTCCATAGTAAAACCAAATTATTGAAATCACTTACATCATTTGCACATACCTAAAACTCTATCTCTAATATACAAATTTATTTACATACTCCACATATCAAATCTAATTACGACATATGCTATCTATTTCTTCTTATCATGATCAAATACATCTTTGACATTCCTCCATATCTCTGTTATATTTGTGTCTATAACCATTCCACCAATTATAATTTCTTCTAATAACGAGTATATTTTTTCTGGATAAAAAATTAGATCAAGTTCACATACGTTTTGGAAACTCTTATCCATAACTTCAACTAAAACTTGTATCATATCTAAAATTGCAAGTTCATTTTCACCTTCATCTACTACAAAGATGATATAAAGGGTTGCGTATTGTCGGAAAATGATTTTGAAGTCATTCCAGATTTTGGAGTCTTCGATAAAATTGCAGGAATGGTCGCCTCGGCTTACGCATTCTTTGTAGATTTTTGAGATGATATCGTTTTTGCGATCATTGCTCTAGATGGAGGTTACCATATCTTCATAGAATTTAACTATGCGGGCCTTGCCTGAGATGTTAACAATGATCACTGCTTTGATCATATTTATTATAAAAATCAGGAATTATTGCTTTTGTATGAGTACGGGTGAGATTTTGATGGAAATGATTATGCAAGAAAGATATAGTGATAAGAAATATTATTTAGACAAGCATATTAGAATGAAAGAGTGAACTTGTAGAGATAATGTTTTGATGATATTTTATACATGTTGATGATTATGCTAAAAATATAAAAACTATCTAAGCCCATAAGCCAGAAAAAAAAATATCAACAATAAAGTCTATGAAAATTTCGAGGTTAAATTCAAAAAAAATACCCTGGCTAAGAGATTATCTGCACACCTTGCTAATAATAGAAATAAAGGCCAAAGGCAAATCTGAAATCTAATAGTCAAAGAGTTCTTCAAGTGATTAAAAAATAAAAACTACTCTTTTTAAATATCATGAAAGAAAAGACTCTAATAATTTAAAGCTTGTGAAATTAAAATAGCCTTATCCTAAAACATAATTTTAATATAAATTCTAAAAGAGTCAATTTCATATAGTTATGAATACGACAAAGGGTATTCAATAATCCAAAAGCTCTTGTATTTAGCTATCTAAAATATTTAGAGTATAATAAAAAATTTTCTTCTAAGAATTCTTAATAGCCTTTGTATGGGTTATAGGCTGATAATATGCTTTCCTAAAATTTTGAGAGGCTCAATTTTCACGTATTCTGTATAAGACTATTTGACCATATGCTTTAACTAATTTTGCATATTTTTTGACAGCTTGAAGTGTCATGCTATTTGTTGGATGAATTGTGAAGGAGTATTCTTTAAAAATCATTATGATTTATGGTTGGTGGCTTGGAGAAAAATTTCCAAAGTTTTGTAGTATTGTTTAGTTGGCTCTTGATGATAAATGATTAAAGTTTTTATATAAGTAACTTTGTCGAGACTTAATAAAACTTAAAGTATTCCATCATGGGAATTTAATAAGATAATTAGGAGATAGATATGGAAAATAAGATTTGGGATAATGGGTGTGGATTAAAAGAAGGGCTTTTAGGTATTTTACAAATTGTTGTGAGAATTTTCAGAAATTTTTAATATAGAATGATTTTTCCTGATTAGTTGGTAATGCATTTTGAGTTTTGTAATTCAAAAATGTTTGAAGTATAGTTTTAAAAGTAGGGGATGATGCAAGTTTTATATTTAAAAATACAATGGCTTGCAAATAAAATTTGTAATTATTTTTTGATTTTTTAGGATAATCAGTAAAAACTTGCATCTGCTAATAATTATTTCATTCTACATTTAAAACCTTACTAATAAATATCTCTGATTTTAATACATTTACATATTACAGTGTTATAATAAAAATCCTGGAACTTTTTCATCATAACTTACTAAACTAAATAAAAGTAAAGCCTCTAAATCTAAAATGTAAAAACCCAACTTGATAATATTCTCTAATAATATAAGGTAGGCCAATAGAAATAAATGCTAAAACACATCCAGAAAAAAATTTATACTCGCCAATACTCTCAAGGATTCCTTTTTCTTTACTCCAGAATTTGTTTTTTACCATGCATATAATTGCATAACTCCATAAAACTCCAACAGAATACACAAGGATAGTATTGATTTTCACAATAAAATTTAATTCACTAGCCAATATATTATAAGCCAAAAACCAAGTAATCCAAGGTCTAATAACAATAAACAAAAAGATAAAAATAATATCATTCACTTTAGCCAATTTAGTCTCTGACTTTCCAAGAATCTTTAATACATGTTTCATTTGATAAAACGGGCTAGTGTTTTCTGTAAGTAAAATTGCCACTATTTATATATTACATATAGCAGCAGAGCCAGCATTTTGATCAAAATACAAAGCATAACCACCAATAATTCCACAAATATGATGCAACATCATCTTTTGATCAAGTTCTCCAAATAAAAAGCCAATTATTATAAGATCATAAAGAAGGTATCCTAAAGTGTTCTGTGTAAAAATTACATTAATAACAAGCCCTTCGAATTCTGTTGTTTCTCGTGTATATGAAACTCCTGATAAAGAAACATAGCTGAAAAATGATAAAAACAAGCTTAAGGATGAATGAGTTAAGGCTACAAAAAAACTGTTTAGTTTTCTTCTTTTTTGGATGATTAAATTCTTTGATCCTGGAGCTATGCCTGATAAGAGCAGATAAATTGCAAGGTAAAAGGTAAAAGCGACTGGAATAAAGATCATTTTTATTATGGGAAAATTTATTAATGTTTATTAGGAGGATAAAGGTAATATGTTATATTAGGATGAAAAATAGATAAAGAAGGAAAATTATTTTATATGATTGCTTATAACATACTGAAAAGTGAAGGGATGATTTTTACTTGAATTTTTTGTAGTAAATTAGGCTTTATTATTGTTAATTTAGAGAGAATTGTAAGGATATTGGATGGCAAATGCGATAATTTTATTTTTTTATAGTACAATGATTTGTGTATAAGCTTATAGGATGCTCTGTGATCTAATTCTTTATAGTTTTTATATTTTTCTCATATTAATTTTATGCTTTTTTCATATAATAGAATAGAGTTAACGCTATTTACTAAACATTATACTAAAAAGTCTTTCATATTACTGTCCTTGTTTGTTTAGTAGGTTTTTACTGCATCAGGTTCATCAAGAAACTTGCTTAGTACTATGAGTATTTCCCCAGCTAATTCCCAATCACCCAGTGGCTATTCATTTTCCTCCATAATGCTACTATCTTGGATAATCGACTAGTAACCTTGAATATTCCCAAATAAAATTATGGAATCGAGTCGTACTAGGCCCCTAATAAAAAAAAAAACTTAAGATCCAGTTTTCTGGCTAACATTGCCTATATTATTCTCTATTCATATAAAGTTCTTAAAATAAACTTGATTTTCCAGTATTTGAATATAAAAGCATAATCTAAAGCAATAAAATATAAACAATAAATATTCCATTATAAAACCTTAAAAATTATATTACCTCTAAAACTCAAGACAAAAAAATTCTACTTTATATTCATCATTTCTATAACTTCTTTCTAACTCTATCAAAGCCCAGCCCTACCCATCTTTCCTATAAGCCTTAAAATCAAACTCACCTATAAAAGCCTATCAAAATAAATGCCTATAAAAATCCAAAACCTCTAAAAGCAATGACAAAATTTCCTTATCATATCATAATCTCAAAAAACCATGGGATCTATTAATAAATGGTTGAACTTGTCAAAGGTTACGAACAAGAGTTTTTACGACACTTCTCAAGTAACAACAAGAAAATCTCTAACTATGAATCAGCTGTCAATCAAGAAAGCTTACTCATAGATATCAAACATGGAATAGTCCAAGCAGAAAATAGTCTTAAAAACATGGAAAGAGAAATCCTCGGCTTAAATCAACAGCAAGCTATATTATTCGGGCCAAGAGTCAAAAGATATCAAGAAAACCTTATGGCAATGAAAAAAACTGTTAAAGACATAGATTATAGGAAAAACAAGATAGATTTGTTAGGAGCTAGAAGGGAAGAAACTAGAGAAAAACTTTTAGACTCGACTGAAGTGCTACAAGATAGTGGAGAAGCTTTGGAAAGAATAAATAAAATTGGTAAAGAAACTGAAGATATTGGATATGAAAGTTTAGGAGGCTTAAAGAAACAAAGAGTAACAATACAAAATATACATGATAAAGTTAAAGATGTTGATGGGAATGTGTCAATGGCTAATAGGACTATTACTGAAATGAATTCAAGACGTTTGTGGATGAAGTTTATGATGTATGGGATAATTTTTCTACTTATAGGAGCTATAGCTATCTTACTATACATTAAACTTTTATAACTTAAAATAATAACCTTTAAGATATTGGCTGAAATAGTTAATTTGATTATTCATGTATATTGAATAAGTATCATATTGTATATTTGCTGATTTTTACAGTCTTAGCTTATATTATCTGTTAATATGTTTTAATATTATCTTATAGTGATACTCATAGAGCTTTAATATTTTAATCTTAAGATAAAGCTAAGATTTTATCTCTTACTCCAAATGCCAAGCCAAATTTGCAACAAGCTAAAATTTATAACAATAAAAATCATATATTATAATATACATGGAATACTCATTAGTAGGTGGCATCATGCTCTTTGTTTTAGTTATAATCTGAGTTGCATAAAATACAATAATACAACTGATTTCGACAAATCACCCAAAATCCTATTTATTAGCATAACTATCTATATTATCTTGCTATTTACTATCTCTCCTATATAAATGTGATAAAATAGTGAAGAATTCACTCTGAACTTATAAAAAAACATTAATTTCAGGTTTAAAATTCTGCCCGTCAGGCTTATGCCAACTATTTTTCAATATTTCTCTGAACTTAGCAAGTATTTCTTCAAATACTATTCTGTCTTAGACTTCTGATATTCTAGCTTTACCTTTTACGATAATATTTTTAGTATTAAAGTCTAATAATTATAAGTTTTTAGTGTTTTGATATTTTTTGATATAATTATATGCATTGGCTTTCTGAAAGTAGTGAAGGAGATGAAAGCCTTGTTAAGGATTTTTTGCTATATTTAGAGCTATTACTTTATACTAGATATAGTATGCGTTTGAAGAGTTTAGGGGATATAATTACAGTCCCTTTTTGGATGTGCTGGGGTCATAAATTGCTTTGTCTTTTTGACTAGGATTTACTATTGAACTTTGGGGATGAATTTATTTGAAGCGCCATGAGCTATGGACACAAAACTTATACTTGGAAATGCACTTATCAGAAGTATGATTTGCGATCTTAAGTTTTTATTGAATGTGAATTATTTGACTCTAGCAATTTGTTCTCTTGGTCTATCTTTGATAATCTAATTTCTATGCTAGTTGAATTAGTTATAAAGAAGTGAACTTTAGTTCGAGGTAGAATTTTGAGGCAGGGATGATATTAGTTGGGTTTATCATGATTTCAATTGCCGTAAAAGGGTAGGAAAGATAAGGATCTGGATATTGAAGGTAGTAAAGATAGCAAATTGATTACAGCTGAAATTTAGTCTGGAATACTTTTTTTCTATGAGTAGATTATGATTATAATGGATTAATACACAGTTTTAAACTAAATTGTGAAGCTAATTAGTTTTAGGGATTTTTTTGTCAGATTAATGAAGCTTCATGATGATTTAAAGATATAAGCTGAAGATTTATGGGCTTGGATTAGATTTATATATTTTTTTTTATATTTGCAGGGATTATAGAGTTTTACTTTTTGTATTTCTTAGTTTATGATTCACTTAAAATTTGTCGTTTCATCTTTTAATTTACAAAATTCAAAAATTTTCAAGTTTTTATTTGAGTTTATTTGGAATACTTAGAAGGATAGTTACTATAGGGTAGACTTAGCATAGGGCTGAAATTTATTGGTTTTCGCGAAATAGTTTTTGAAATAATTAATTTTTTCTCACAGGATGAAAATCAAAGTATAAGCATCAAGTAAACTCTCAATCAGACCCCATCAAAGCACATCAGTATTCTTATAACTAATACTCTTGTCACAAATCAACACAATTCCAACAACTCTCTCCCTTCAAGCCTCCTTCTCAACTTTCTAATAATCTATTTTTATTCTAACCCCCTCTGGTTTTCCAACATTCACTTTACCTCACCCTGCAAGTTCAAATACTTAAACTCATTCCAAGCTTATTTCATTTTACAAGTCAAACCTCTCTCAGCTTTGCTTATTGTTTTTTTTTTTTCGTTTCTTCAAACAGTGGTTTTTTTACAAAACGCTTTTGTCAAGACAACTATTTGAGCTTTGATTATTAATCTCAAAGTCCATTCGTCCTTTAAACTATTTCTCTCCCGCTTTTCTTTCAAATACTTATATTAAAAAAACTTTTCAAACATATATGCAAAATCCTATTTTTGATAAATTACTTTCTTCTGTTCATAAAGTCTAGCAGTTTCTAAGCTGATGCTAGGGTCAAAATATGATTTTATTAAGAGAGGTAATTAGTTTAAGACTAAATTAAGCCTTTTTAACTTATTTTTTAATAGCTGTCTATGCTTGGTAGTAAAGTTTCTGAATCTTGAGAGAAGATTGGGGGTAAGATAATTTTCTGATTTGCGTCAGAAAACAAAAAAATCGACTGACTATATAATGTTTCGTTGTGCCTTTCACCCAAAAAGCATATTTGATTGCTTTTAACTGATTGGACCTTCATCATTTTCTTTGCTTCTTTATGTACTTTTCGGTGATTGCACAATTGGCTGCTCTGTCTAAAGGTTTTTCCACAGCCAATTTCAGAACATCTGAATGGCTTCTTTCCTGAATGTGTATAGGTATGCTCTTTCAGGCTTTGCTTGGTGGCAAGGACTCTATTACATTTAGGACATGTGAAGTTCTTTGGATCTTGTTCAATCTCATTTCCATGGCATGTCTCATGATTCCTCAGAGACTCTTCATCGCGGAAGGACTTGAAGCATTTGTTCGTCGTGCAAGTATACATACGAGTTTTCATTTTTAATATAAGCCATTCCACTATTTTTTCTACTGTATTTAAAACAAAAAACCTATGTAATATTTTAACTATCATATAAAAACAGTTTCTAAGTTTATACAAAGCTTGTTATAAGTATTTGATGAATTACTATAGATTTACTAAACATTTGATGACCTAGGATTGTTGACAGGTATTTGAAATGCGCCAGAAAGTTAGAATGAGTATAAAATTCCTACTCAATAAGCATGATAAGCTTTGAACTGAAGAGCTTTTATAAGGCTAGGCTGAGAATCATCTTTGATTGAAGTAAAATTTGAAAATCTACTTGCCCTTTATTTTTAAATTTTGGTAATAGGAAGTTAGCGAAATGTCTTGAAATTAGGACAGTAAATATTGTTTTTTATAATGACAAAGTTGGTAGAAAATTTCAATGAAATTCGTCTTTTAACTTTATAATAACCGTGATGGTTTTTTGGTTTGTTCATCATATTATTATATTGATTTTACTATGAAATGTATAGTGAATGAGTTTATATATTAATATCTGATAATTAATAATCAATTTGGATAATTAGTTGTGAGTTGGCAGAACAAGAAAAGTAATTTTAATAGTTAATGAGATCTGCTTGCATATTTAATATAAGATGTAATCTTTAGTATAAATTCTATATTAAAAGTGTATGAAGGTTGAATAATTATAGTGTTGAGTATGCTTTTGGCTTTGAAGGTGTTAGTTTGAGGGGTAGTTGTGACTTTTTTGGTTGCCGATTTTTTTTTTTTCAAAATAAATTAGCTTTAACACAATTTGAAAACTGTTTTTGTTTATAGTATGCTTTTTAGAGACTGGATATTACAGTATTCAACCGTTTGCTTTGACAAAAAAAAAAGACAGTTTCGAATTTCGAATTTTGACTGTCATAAAAGGGCTAGTTTTTGACTTCCTATGACCTTGAATTAAATAAAATCAGGGTTTATACTTTAAGCAGATGTTTAGATTTTGAATTCTTTGAATAAGAAGAACACTAAGCTTAGGAGTTTGGAAAACAAACAAAAAAATTTTAAAAAGCTATATTATCCTAAATCTTTAAGAAAAGCTTCTAATATTTCAGCAAGATTAATCTGAACTCATCATCACTAAGGATATATGCCAACTTTCTCTTAAAATAGTCTTATACAAAAGCATATATTATAAAAAATTATATGCTTTTTATAAACTTAATTTCAATTAAACCTACCCTAAATATCATTTTATATGTATTTAGCTTTTAAATTCATGTACTGAAGTGTTTTATTTATTAAAGTTAAAAATATAGTCAAAAGTTTAAGATTGAGTTGATAGATTTTTTAATAAGCCAAGATATGCTATTTTTATTATGGACTTAACGATTAAGTGAAGTCGACCCTTTCTTTTTTAGTATAAGCATATCTATGTAGTTTAAGAGTTTGTGTCTTTTTTCAAGTTCATCTTCTAGGTTTTCGATGTCTGCTTCTACAGCTTTGAGTCTTTGGGTTAGTTTTTCGATATCAAGGCTTTCTAAGCTTGCCCGAAGGGTTTTGAAAGTGCTCATATTTATTATAAGCTTATTTTGCCATATAACCCTTCTGATGATTTTACAGTTATTTAAAAGGTTCACTATACTCTAAAAAAAATTGGGAAAATGTTCAGATATTGATTCTGTTGGCAAATGCTTTTGGTATAGTGATTATGGTTAAAAATATATGCTTTTATGAAAGATAGGATTGAATATATCTGATTTTATGAGAGATTTGGCTGAAATAGTTTTTTGTACTTTAGGTAGCATTTAAATAGAAGGACTCGACTTTGTAAGGTTTATTTGTCATTCTAAAGGAAAAATTCTAATACTTAAACTTATACTAACACTTTCTGCTGTCCAAAATCTAGCTAATTCTAAAGTCAAATTACATGAAAATGTTATAAACTACATAAAGTGCCTAGAATTTTAAGCAACCTTAACCAAATAGGTAGATTTCCTACTTCTATAAGATAAATCAAAATCTTAAATAATCTTCAACCTAACCTTTTAATAAAATAGTTTTTCTAATACAAGATAATATAGTTAAATCTATAAATCAAGTTGCATTATTCTTTGCAAAAGCAGCTACTTCTGATATTTTACAAACTTTAAATTATAAAAAAGCCAAAATAAATCACAAATTTTGAGAATTTTTTTTTTTACACCATAAAAGCATATCCTAACATAAAGTTTTATGTTACTAATGACTTAAATTAAAAAGTTAGGAGCTATTTGTATCCATTGACTAGCAAATGCTTATAGTTTTATATTAAATATGAACCCTTATATTCAGACAGGTTACATGCAAATTGAACTCAATATGCTATTTCAGGAATGCTCTATAAGATATGAAACTGTGCAAAATGTGGCACTTAGGCAACCGATAACATTTTTAGCTTTCCATAGGTTTATGAATTTGTACGAGTATGATTGTGTAAATCTTCCTGATTTCGCTTCGAGATTTTGTGGGTATATTTTCATGCCTGAGTCCTCCAAGCTATCTGATCAACAAAAGTTAGCAAACGACAGTTTCACCATGAATCTGATGACTTCAGAATTGATTATGGCCGAAACCATAGATGAAAAAGCTGACTATATCTACCTAATTGGCTATAAAAGCATTATAACCCCTTACGGGAACATGATGCCTATGTCTTACTTTAACATTTTCCAAATCAAATATGAAGAGCTCTGGGGAGTTAGTTCAACAACAATAAGTTTGATAAAAACTTTACATTTAAACAATATGCTTGTAACAAAGCATCTACATGATCAAAAAAGTAATGCTTTGATTTATAAACAATACTTATCAAACTGGTCATTAGTTCAAGCAAGCAAAGAGTTCATGTGCGAAAAACTTACTCAAGAGCTGAAAAACAAACGAAAAACTCAGCAAGAAGTAGAAAAACCTGAAAATGTTCAGCCTGAAATATGTATTATGTGCTATAGATCACCGAAAAATGTTGTGTTTTTACCATGTGGACATATCGCTATATGTAAAGACTGCGCTATAGGTAGTATGGAAATTGAACTTTGTAAGATTTTTTATAAGAAATCAAACTCAAAGCTCTGCCTTGTCTGCAAAGAATCTATAAAGGAAGCAAGAGAAATTTTTATATAAAAATAACTATTAAAAGTAAAAAATTTGCTTGAGATAGGCTTATAATTAATTTGAAAAGGTTAAGGTTTTAATAAAAAGAATGATTGAGATGAAAATGGTGGATTGATTTGAAATTGATTTTGTTAGGAGTTTTTTTTTATGTGTTTGGGAAAATTTTTGAGGCTGGTTGTAGAAATACGTGTTTTGGTTTTAGGAGGATTTAAAAAAATATTGAAGAAGCTGATTTTGTGTTTTTAATTGATTTACAAAATGGATTTTGTTAGAGAATAGAGTTTAATTCTGAAAACTTTATGAAATTAGGCCTACAATTTAAGATTTTAGAAATAAAAAATTAGAGTTTATTAAAGTTTTTGCAGTTTAAGGATGTGTTTTTAATGATATAATAATAAAATATGTGATATTAAGTGCTCTTGCTAAAAATTATAAAAGGGCAAGCCTCACTTGTATTGAAAAACAGAATAACTGTGAGAAAATTTAAAGATTTTACAATTTAGCTTTATATATAATTTAATATATTATAGAATTTTAGTAGCCTTTTATCATATAATAAGTTAAATCAAGATAGGAAAATTATAATTATATACTTAAAATATTAAATTTATGCTTATTTTTTCATATATAAATTTGATTTTAGTTTCTAGCATAAATACTAGCTTTCATTTATACTTGAATTCATATAAAAATTAACTAGATACTGATTGCAATATGCATGCTGCTTCTATATATTTTTGAAGATTCCCTATTGTAAAAATATCTATCTCATGAATTAACTATTAAAAGGTACTAAATAATCAAAAAAAAAATGTATTTTAAATTCGTCGTTTAAACTTTATTAAACATTTATTTATGAATAAAATACCTCATCAAAGCGTAAATAATTATTCATTTTATTATAGCATAATTTCGCTAAACACTTACCAATTCCAATTTTTTTTATCATGCAAATTTATAATCAAAAATTCTTAACTATTTATCATATTCAAAAAAAGTTCAGCCTAGAATTATAAGATTCTTCATTAAAATTATTAAATATATCATAAACCTTATCATGAAATATCAAGGCCGTCTCAAGATTTAAGCTAACTACTAAGTATTTTATTATAAAAATTACCCTTTATTATTAAAAAATATCCTAAAAATTAACTTTAAATCTCACCCCTAAAACTAAAATCTTTTCAATAATTTCTAAATTATCAAAATCTTATAACTCTGTTATCATATACTTAAATCTAATAAATTCTGATTTACCATTATTATCATAATATCAGAATTTCCATTATTATCATAGTCTATGAATTTTCTCTGATCAAAAATTCTTCTATAACTTAAGCTGCAAACAAAATTTTATCTCTTTATTGCACATAATCCATACCCCCATACACAAAAGTTTTTCACTTTTGTATTTTAAACTATTATTCTCAATAACTTATCTTTTATATACGACCAAATTATTCAGAAAATACGCTAAATTCAAAAAAGCAACACTTCATAATCTAAATCAAATTATTTGTTGATTACTTTACTCATTAAGTAATTCCAAGTTTTTTAAGGTATACTATTTTCCTTATTAATAAAATTAAATTATATTACCTCATACAAAATCACAATTAGAAATTGCAGTTCCTAACTCCAAGGAAATAAAAATCCTATCGAAAAAGACTAAAAAATTAGGCTCTTATATAACTTAATATTGAATGAAATCTTCATAAAAATTTCCACTACAAACTCAGGTTAAAATTCGTTATTTATAAATATTATTAGACCTTATCAAATGTCAAGCAATTCATGGAGTTTTAACTTGAGTAATAGCAAGGAAATTAATTTTATAAGCAATTTTCACGTGGCAGAACCGATTAAGAAGCTAATTACTTATTATGAGGAGTTTGTAAAACAAAGTGATACTGATTTGAAAAAATTAAAACAGATCTACCAAGAACAGCATGCTAATTTCAGAATGACTCCTAGGAGTGAGGTTATGATTAGAAGAATTATTAAATATTCTTCAATCCCAAGAGAATATCTGGCATATCCATTGATTAAAATTATTGTAGAGACTGTCTGTGAAATGATGATGAGCGAAATCGAAATAGTAGGATTTTGCATTTATCTGAAGAGATTTATCTGGCCGATAAATACAAATCATTCAATTATTTTACTATATACAGTAGCATTTGGAGTAAAGTATTATTTTAGTAAAAACATAGATCCTGTTCTAGCTCATATACGTTCAAAAATCCCGAATTTCTTAAAAATCATCAATTTATGGATTAACAGAAACGAGGATGAATTAAAAATAGGCTATCCTGAGCTCAACAAAACATTTGAGCAATTAATCAAACAGCCTTACGACGATTTGCAAACAAACTACAACTTTAACGTGGACTCTATACTTGAAATTGCCCCAGCAAGTGCATATGAAAAGCATACTTGGAAACTACCATATACAAAACTTTATGATATTTTTCCTCAACAAATACTTCCACGAATTGATAGTCTCTTTGATTCTTCGTTTACAAATTTTGATAGTAGTTTGTCTGCAAATTCAAATCATAACAATATATTATCCCTTCCTGATTTCAGTCAATTTAATCATATAATCAATTGAATTTATTCCATAATTATAACTATATGAACTCCTCTTTTGAAATCTCTAATGTTTATTTGTCTACTGACAAAGGTAAAGGGTCTGCTTGGGGATTCCAACACAGGAAAAAATGCAAAGGATGTCAGAAAGAGTCTTGTGTATGTGGAGAACTTACTAGATCACCAAGGTTTAAGATTAGAACACGTGTAAGTCCGAATAATTTTAAGAGAAGAATAAAAACAGAGAAAGATAAGGCAAGTGGAGGATTAGGATCTGTAATTACCCCAAGTTATTCAGCGGCTTATGGGGTTTATATACCTTATCTATATAGTAAAAAGAGGCTTAATTGTGAAAGTATTCAGAGTCAGTCGAATATTTTCAAAAACAAATCTGTAGATGCTCTGAGAACCAAGATTAAAAATCGTCTGAGTATTGGGAATTTCTTTAAAGCAAACTTTGAAAAAGACACTCAATTGAAAGAAAAAATCGTCAGCATAGGACTAAAATACGTTGGAGACCCAGAATATCGATACGAACGCAAGAGACTTTTAGAGCTTCTCTACAATCTTATCCGAAAAGGAGAAAAAGCTGACTATGCCTGCTCAACAAAGGGTAAACTCGAAGAAATAGCGGTTTTTCTAATAAAACACAACAGCGAATTAAACTTTGAAAAGTTTCTTTTTAGAGACAAAGATGATGAACACCTTCTTATCCAGAGATTTGATGAATTTCTGAAAACTTTTAGTACTAGTATTTTGCTTTGAGTGATATAAATGTCTTTTTATATAAATATATTAATAATGGCAATGATGACAAGGCGCTGGGGGCTATGATTGATGATTAGTCCAGCTAAAACTGATTTATGATTGGAATATTTATAGTAAGATATGATTAAACATGCTAAGAGAATTAGTAAATTAAGTTTATATGATGAATTATGCTGGAAATTTTTAAGGTTTATATTTTTGGGCTTATAAATTTTTTTTTAAGAAGACTGGATTGTGAATATGAAGTTTTTGTATGTTTTATTTATAAGATAAATGAATTTAATAGATGTGTACATATTTTAGGAAGTGGTTCATGGAGACTAATTTTTTCCGATAAGTTCTAATTGTGGTTTGACTATTTTTAAAATATTTTAGAAATTGTTAGAGGAATTTCGCCTGAAAATTCGGATTTATAAACATTAAAACTTTAACTGGGAAATATTATGGGTAAATAATATTATTTTTTCAAAGATTCAATTTTACACATATTGTAATATGCCTTTTAGATGTTTATAGTATGATAAAATTAGTTTTAGTTTAATGATAAAGCTATAAAATTACATATAATTCCAACTTTATTTAAAACCTCTAATATATCACAACAGTTTATTAGCTTAGCATTTCTACTTTTATAAAGACTATAACTTACCAAAAAAACCCTAATCAATTTAAGATCTCTCATAAAAATTTCAATTTTCACAATCCCATTACTCAATATAAAAAACTACCATCATATATCCACATCCTCACCATCCATCAAATTTTCATTAGCAAACTTCTTAATTTTCTCAAATAAAATTCAAACTTAAAATAATTAACTATCCTTTTATGATTAAAGATCAACTTCCATGGATATTTTAAAAGTAATAATGAGAAAAAATGGGTTTTCACTTCCATTCAGCCGATTACAAATATTTTCATGGCTTGTAGTGTCGATAATGATCTTAAGCTTTTACATTTTCCTCTTACCAGCCTTCTCAAACAAAGGGAAGATTATAACACTAGTAATATACACAATAAACACTATGCTCACGATAGGAATAACAATTAGATGCACATATATAGACCCAATAGATACTGCTATAAACAATGAAAGTATTGACGAATCATTTGTTTCCAAAATCTGCACAATTTGCCGGGCTTCAGTCCATGAAAACAGTAAACATTGTGGGGAATGCAATAAATGTGTTGAATATTTTGATCATCATTGCAAATTACTCAATAACTGTATTGGTAAAGCTAACTATAAATACTTTATTGCTTTAGTAGCAAGCTTAGAGACTATATCTTTTTCTTATCTTGTCATGGTATTTTACGTTATCATACAAGCCGCCAATGAAACCCAAGAGCATATAAGATTAAAACAGTTTTTTAATACAAATGACGAAGGGATTAAAAGTTTGGTTGGACTTCTGGTAGTTACAGCATTTATGGGATTAGTAGTTTTTGTGTTCAATAGTTATTTAATTGGCTTGCATATCTGGCTGAGGAAAAATAGCCTCACTACTTATCAATACATTTTAATTTTAAGAAAAAGAAAAGCAGAGGTAAAAACTACATAGAAAGCAAGGATGATTGCCCCTGAAAACAATTATAATCTTCCTGAAGATTCTATGAAGCAATACTTCGAGCCATATATAAACGTAAAAAGCCAAATGGAAGATACAGTGCTCATTCAAAGGAATCCTAATTTATTAAAAAACCCTGAAGATCCTTCTGAAACTTAATTATTTATATTATAATCTCCTCTAATTGCATATAAAAATGATCGAGAGGACCATGGTCCATGTACAGAATATTTAGATATACAGAGATTGGATGAAGACTGCAAGAATCATGGGAATCGATGTAATCAAAAGATAGGATCGCAAGACTAATGCAATCAGACAACTTCTTAGAGTGACTTGGAAAAAGCATCAATTCGAGACAGACCCAGAGAAAATTGAGGTTTTTCGTGAGGATCAAATAAGAGGACTAAGCAATTATTTTGTCTATAAAGTTAAGACAGAATTAATTGACAAAAAACCCTAGTTTTAAGCAAAATATAAGTCTAAGGATTAAAGGATTGCAGAAGGAATTTTGCGGCTCTTGAGAAGTAAGCTTCAAATAACATAGAGTTGAGGGACTCAGAGTTGGATTCTTCGACAAAAGTTATTTGAGCATTTTCACTCTTTTCTATTAGACTTAGGTAGTATTTTTGCCTATGCATGGACTGCTCCACATCTTGGATGAGCTTGAAATGCATAAAACAAGCAATGCTGAAACCGAGAGCGTATTGGAACCTTGCTGATCTTCCCATTTTTCTTTATTTGGACAGAAAAATATTAGATAAACTTTTCAAAATTAGAAATTGTATAGGTTGAGAAGAATCAGAGGAAGTTAAGAAGATTTAGGGTTTATGAAGGGAAAAAGTACGATTTATTACAAGAAGGATGCTGGAAAAATTAGTTTTTTAATATCATGATTTTGGGTTTGGAAAAATATAAGGGTTGATAATAAAGGAAATTAGAAAATAAAACTTTGGGGAAGTGGAAATAATTTTGGCTACTTTTTTTTTAGTGGAATAAATACGTAAAGATTGAAGAAACTATATAAAAATTTAGGGTTTTTGGTTTATAATATATAGGCACAATACTCTTTTACAAGTTGCTTTCAAATAAATTATAATTTAGCATAATATTAATAAAATCTCTTAAACCTTACGTTTATTAAGTATTATAAAACAAACAATAAATCAAAGAAGAATAAAGACTAACCCTGAAAGAATAACTAGCGCTAGTTAGTTTAAGGCTAAAAATTTTATTGAACTTACTATTTTACCCATTCAAAATTAAATTTGCATTCTATATCTAACAATGAAATATATAATAAATTTATATTAAAGTTGCATTATGTAATCAAGCCATTTTGATATTTGATTATAATACTATCTTGATTTAATTTGTATATGAACTCCTAAAAGAATAATATAATAATATTTATGATAACTTCATTTATCTATATCGAATTTTTCCTATTTATACAGTTTTTTGTTTTTTTCTTGCAGATATTTAATAGTTATTCCTTATAAACTTACAATTAATATATTGAATACATAATTATTTGTTTTAATCTAATATTTAAATCTTTTACTAAATTTTCTATTTATCAGATCTACATATAATTTTCTTTGATCAAATAAAAATGCAAATAATAAGATTTTATTTAGATTAAATTATATTCTTAATTAGCAAGTCTGAATTATTTTTATAATATTCAAATCCATAATCAGCTTGCTTTATAAAAATAAAAAGGACCATATTAAATCTGGTTTTATTACATTTTTTAAATAAATGCTATAATAAATACTTACAATTATCCATATTTTTATAATGTGTTAATCTAGTTGAGTCATAATATTATCCCATTATCATTAAACATTGAAGATAGTAGCTTACAAGTAAATTTAAATTATTTTCAGCTGATCAGTATTACTTTTTGTTATAATTGTAAATATGGACTTATCATTAATTCCTGAGCGATTCTCTGTGAAAAAAATCCTAGGACAAGGAAATTTTGGAGTGATCTATAAAGCAATTGATAAAGAAGCCAACCAGCCTGTCGCTATTAAGCTGATTAGAAATCGAAATGGCATTCATGAGTTAAAAAACGAGGTTAAAATTCTTACAAGACTTCAAGGTGGAGATGGTATCCCAACTTTGATATGGAGTGAAAAAAACACTAATCATTATGTTATGGAGCTATTAGGATCTTGTGTCAACGACAAATTCATTAGCCAAAACCACATAATGTGCGAATCGAATTTCATTATTATAGCTGAACAGCTTTTACAAAGATTAGAGTTTATTCATAGTAAATCAGTTATACACAGAGATCTAAAGCCGCATCAGTTAGTACTAGGTGGACCAAAGCATAAAAAAATATATTTAATTGACTATGGGCTATCAAAACTTTTTGAAAGTCGTAATGGAAAGCATATCCCATTTAGTGAAAGGAGGCCATTTGCTGGAACATTTAATTATGCATCTCTTAATGCACATCTTGGATTCCAGCAATCAAGAAGGGATGATTTAGAATCTTATTGTTATATATTAGCGTACTTTTTAACAGGAGATCTACCTTGGAGGATTAGTCAAGCAACACAAAATGAAGCTGCAATTAAAAAGATGAAGCTCTCAATAAAACCACATGAACTTTACGGTAATGAAGTTTCTCTAAGTAAAATTTTCACTTATGTCAGGTCACTTGAATTTGAACAAAAACCTGATTATGCTTATATACAAGGTTTATTAGGAGAATACAAAAAAAATATTAAAAATCCTTTATATAGAATATCTTGGAATCTTAAAAGGAATAACTCAGTTAAAAACAAAACTCAAACTAATCATTCATGTAGAAAACGGCATAAAAGTGTTGTAGCTTTAATTGGAGATGATCTAGAAGCAAATGATATGTCTGCAACTCAAGTGACGAATAAGTATCCTGAGTTCAAAAAAAGACAAAAACCTATGAAAAGGAAGTTTATATCAGAAGCACCGACAGCTGACTCTTTGAAAATAAACACAGATATTTCTTGTTGTGTGTTTTAGAAAGGCAATAATGTTTTATAATTAGTAAGCATATTATAAATGCAAAATCATAATTCTCCTGAAGAGCAGCAGAATGCCCAAACAAAGCTAATTATTTTCAAATCACTTCCTCCTTCTTCTAAAGATTCTCCTAGATGTATGCTGCGAATACCTGAAAATGCTGCAGTTGATCTTTTGCAAGCACCTCAAACTACTTTTCCATCGATCCATAAAGCTCACAGTGCCACAAATTCCCCATTTTCACTAACCCCAAGGATAGCGAAGGATAAAAATTTTGAATTTCCAGATGTGATAACGAGGGATAGAGAAGCAAGAAGAACTCCTGATAGCCAGAAAAGTAACTCAAAAAATGAACGCAGAATGAAAAAACACAGTTCAGACAAACGGATTAGCATAAATATCCTAGATTTGCCTGAAATCAATAAAAGCCCAATTAGAGTACAAAGCGAGCCAGACCATGAATACCAAGGAGTTATTGCATTTCAGTCCCTTAAATAACATGAATATTATTTTAACTATTTTTCAATAAAAACTCATCTAAAACACAAACAAATCTGTTCATTTTTTGCAAAAACATAATTCCGACATTTATATATCCTAATGTAGTGCATATAACAAATTTATAAAATCTTTATAAATTGCTACTAATTCTAAATACCTTTAAAATTATAAAAACCATGCTTCTAAATTTTATCAACATATTTCCCTATTACTTAATTGTCAATATATTCCTCTCCCATGATCTCTCTCAAGCATACCGTTGCATAAGATGAAGATGGTAAATCAAAGGCCACCTTAACTCCAAAATCTGTTGAATCCTCATCGACATTATTTTCTTTTAACTTCACTGTCTCCCAAGTTAAATTTTCCGGCTTGACAACAATTTTTCTATAACTTCCAGTCAAAGCCATTTCTCTATCTGAAAATTACTTTTGCAGCTCATTAAAAGTTTGTAATGAAATCCCATCTTGACTTAGTACTTTTGTATATACCGAAGCCGCATCATTAGTTGGGAATCTTAATAAAAAATACAATATTTTTGATCCTGGAAGAGGCAAAACAACATCATGAATTGTGTAATTTTTCTTGTTTTCTTCAGTAAGATAAGCCACATGGTCTTGCAAATCTTGTATAAGATCCCCAGCCACTTTATAATACTTACAAGTTTCCTGGCTCATTTGTAAACGAAAAGAAGTTACTTGGTTCCATACATATGATTGATAAGCATGAGCATATAACATACGTGAGTTCCTTGTTAATGCCATAAAACCATTAAGCACTGCATTGCTACTTCCAGCTTTTCTCATACCTTCAAGTATTGTTCTTTCAATATTCTATATGTTTTTTACACAGAAAATAGGAAACTCTTGTAATGCTCTGTCTACATCATGATAGGCAATCCAATTTACCCTTGCCCGGTTTTCATCTTCATTTTTCACAGACCTAGGCCCAAGGATTATATCAACAGCTTTTTGGTAATTTTTTGTTAAGATAGCCAAACCGATTGTATGAGTCGCGTTTTCAACTGAATTTCCAAAACGCTGTAAGCCAAAATAGTTTACAAACCCTTTAACCTTAAGAGTTTCGATAAGTTGACTGATATGCGATTCATCTTGACAAGTCAGGTGGCGGATTATTATTTCGAAGCGATTACCTTTGAGATCACCGATTTTAAGCTCAGTATCTGAGTATTTAAAATCCCCAATTTGCATGTTTTCTGGTAGTTTGGCGTGTTGGAGTTTATCAAGGTAGTTAGCAAAAGCAGTGATATTCTGACTTGTTAAAGCTTTTTTGTCTTTATTCCCTGCTATGCCAAAGCTTTTATCTTTAATCCCAGTTGCTTTACCAAGAATTTTCAACGCTTTAGCTGTATCTAAATTTTGTTTATTCAAAGTAAATTGTATGTATTTAGATGGAGTTTTTTTAGCTCCTCTCGAGTCCAAATTAAGTTTTTGTCTTTTGTTAAAGCTCTGAGCCAATTTGCTACTATATATGCGGATAATATTATTAGCTTTTTCAGTACAGCTAGTAAGCATAGGAGCAAATTCTTTTATAGTAAAATGTATCTTAGTCCTTTCCTCCTTATCATCAGGTGATGGAATTTCTAATATACTTTCATACTCTCCTCCACTAATTCTCTGTGCCAGTGCTAGTATCTTATCACCAAGTTCTTGACCAATCTTTTCATTGATTTTCTTAGCATTCTCTTCACTAATCTCTTTTATCTCTACCTTTTCTTCCTCTTTTTTAATAAACACCTTCCCAGTAATCTCAGCAATGCATCCTTTCAAGTCAATTTCTTTGACAACAAAGTCTGAGCATTTTTCCTTAAGCCTGCCTCCAATCCTTCTAGTCTCAGTTAGAAATTCTGTGATCCCAACAAGACTAGCCATTTATATTTCTAACTATAGTTTATGCCTATAAAATCTTAATTAAGACGTTTTGGCTTTCAGGGGCAAGTGCGGCAATCAAGTTCTCTAACAGTGGCTGGCCCTTAAAACTGTGAATCAAAGCTTTGGCTTTATCTCTGGTATCAGTGTCGATTTTGTACTTATCAGTATCATTTGAGTCTACAATAACAGCTTCAATAAGTAGTTTCAAAGATAATTCATTATAAACAGATAAGTTAAGACCAGGATTAGAATACAAGAACACTATAAGCCTTATAACAGTCTTGAACTCATCAAAGTCATCTTTCAAAGGAAGTTTGGAGTATAAGACAGGCAAGACACTTTCAAGAGGAATAGAGGCAGGATTAGTAATAATCATTCTGCAAACAGCAGCAACAGCATTGTCAACTGTAGCAGGCTCAAAAGTATTAGTGAAGAAAGGCTGAAGAAGCTGTAAAAATTTGTTGTATTCTGAACTTAATACTGGGGCAGCTTCACATAAAACTCCTAAATAATAAAGTGTATTTCTGTATATAGAAGCATCATCACCACCTAAATTTCTTTCAACAAGTACAGCGAAATTCATAGCATATTTAGTAGCTACTGAAGGCATATGCTTTAGAGTATCAGCCAATAATCCAGTAAACAAAATCCTGTCTCTCATGTTTCTCTCAGACCTTGTGAATTTCTCAATTCCAGGAAGGAGTTTCTCAAAGTGCATTGAAAAAGCTTCTTTCCAGTCTTTAGCCATCTGCATAAGAGTATCACAAAAGTCTCCCATAAGGGACTCATCATGATCACCTTCAGTTTCATCACCTTGTTTTTGACAAGCTGCACCTTCATCTAAAAGAACGACGAATTGATCAATAAGTAAAGGCATAGTATTATCAGGTATCAAAACTGTACCAATTTTCTTAAGTAGTTCTTCAATGGCTTCTAAGACTCTAATAACAACTTCTTTGGATTCATCTTCAACGAGCATTTCCATATAATTATGAATCACTTTCATATACCAGTAATCATGAATATTCTGAATGCCTCCTGGAAGTTGAGAAAGTCCTTCAACTAATTGTTGAGCTGTTGTCACGCATTGCATTCTGATGTTCTCGTGGAAATAGTCGAAAAGAACGTCAAGATTGGCTTCGATTCTTTGCATGCTGGCTAAAACTTTCCCAGGGCATGCTATAGCAAGGTTGCCAAGTGTATGCAATGCTGCTGTTTTCTCATCTAAGAATACGGTGCGGACTTTATAAACTGATTCAGCCTCTTCATCATCACTATCGTCATTGTCCTCATTGACAACTTCAATTTTTGTCCCTTCTTGGGCCTCACAAGATTTCAAAGCTTCAGCAATAATTCTGTCAGCATAAGGCTCAATCTGAACTTTAAGGAGTTTGGATAATGAGTAAAAGAAAGCAAAACCTGCTTCTCTTTGTTCAAGAACTTCACCAGACAAGAAAGCAAAAGCAACATTAACACTATCAGCAATATAAGGGGTAAATAATTCAATTGTTGATGATGAAGCCAAAGTTCCAAGACACTGCAAAGACATAGCTTTGAGATTCATTTCTTTATCTGCAGCTTGGAGAATGTCTCCTAAAAGTCTGACTATTGGAAGGAAGTAAGGGACGATTTTTAGTTCGGCTGAAGATATTGCTGAGGTCAATGCTGAGACGGCCATTTCTTTAACCTTGCTATCACTTTCGTTAACAGTAAGAAACATAAGTTTATTCACAAGGGTAGGGAGATACTGTTCAATATCATCATCGAAATATTCACAGAATATATCAATAGCATATAAAGCTTTTTGCTTAACTTTGATGTTGTTAAAGTCTAGTAAATTAAGTAGCTGGGGTAAGATTATAGAATGAAGATCGAGAATATCTGGTTTTAAATGCTCAGCACAGTAGCCCATACTTAATCCAGCTCCTTCTCTAACAGCAACATCAGGATCTTGTAGTCCTTGTAATAATATATTTACAACATTTGCCAGATCTTGTTTGACGTAATCAGCACATCCTTCAGCAATAACACCAAGGGCAAGAACACCAATTTTACGCATTCTAGCTTGAGGATTGGCTCTAAGATGAGAGGAAAGTTCAAAAACATGAGGGTAGACTGTTTTGTTAGGAAGAGTTAAAGCAAGAGTATCTAAAAGCCTCATAGCCATATCGACACATGTTGGTTCATCACCATTATCGTCAATTTCTGTGGCAATAGTAAATATGTTTGTAAGGAGATACCTAACCATCTCAGGTGAAGATGTTAAAATCTTTGGCTTCATATCAGCAATGGTTTCTAAAAAGTCCAAAGCGCATTCACGTGTTGATAACTGAAGTTTTGAGTTAGCTCCAACTTTTTCTAAACCAATTCTAATAAGAAGCTCAATATTGCTTGTGATGTCCTGACCTGAGTCTATAAGACTGTCAAAGACTTCGAAAGCACTGACAATGAGTTCTTCGTCTAAGTTGTCGACACATTCTGAGAGTACATTGGCAATCTTTGGGATTAGGGTTAGAATATAGTTTGTTGGGGTTTCTTCTTCTGAGTTTAAAGCGTGATTACCTAATGCTTTAAGAGCATATTTTCTGATATCACGGCTGGAAGCGTCGTCTAAAGATGATGCAAAGAGTAGGGTAAGTTTCTCTTGATGAGGTTTTAAGATGTTGCAGACATCAGGGTTTTCTAGGAGCTCAGCTAGTAAATAAAGGCCTATTTCTTTAGCTGCGACAATCTGACATTCGGTGCAGGTACCAATGAAAGCGAGTAGCTCAGGCCATTCAGCGAGAATGTTACTGGCTAGAGCTGCGGTAAGACTTGCCACATTTTTGCGGACTAAGTTCTCTGGCTCATTTGTGATCCGATCGATCAAGGCTTTTTTGACTTCGCCTTGGACTTCAGGGGTTAAAGCTTTCCAATGCTTCATGATTCTTTTACGTAAAAGAACACTGGCTAGCTGTCTGACATTGGGAACTGGGTTCTGCATCATTTGTTGCATAAGGTCTGGAACGCATTGGCTCAGTTTTAGGTACCTTTTGAAGTACTTTTCGAGATCCTGTGAATTTTGCCCTGATATTACTTGTCCTAGAAGTAAAGCAAGCTGCTCGGGGTTTGGCGAGGCAGGGTACTCCATTTCTAGGTTATTATTAATCCTAAAATTTGTGCTTTTTATACCACATATTCTTTCTAATATGTCCTTAACTATAAATAGAATGCTTAGTAAGCTGAGATGTTTAAGAAAAGATGAATTTTGTAAGAAGGTGATAAATATAATTATTAAGAGATTGCAAATACTTAAGAAATCAAATCATCAATCAAAATATATTTACTGTTAACATTGGAAATGCATATTATTGAAGAATGCAAGGAATAAAAAGCTGAAAGATACGAAATAGAAAATAAATCGAAAATATGCGAATGAAATAACCAAAATTTTTTCATTAATGCATTATCTTTTACAGGATGAAAAATTTGAAAAAATAGGCAAAAAATCGAATTTAGCCACAAAAGGTAAAAATCTCTTGAATGAAGATCCAATTTGTGCAAAATTCAATAGCACGACAATGTTTAATACTAATAAAAACTATTATCGCTGTAAAAATATTCACGGAAATAGTTAAAATCAGGATCAAGGTACATTTATTGATGTCATTAGAATAAAAATTAACCCAGGACCTACTATTTGTCCTGATTATAATTTGAAGATCATAAAAAGATAATTACAGTATAAATTTCATAAATCTTGAAGCACACATTCAAAGTATAAAATCATTTTCCTGCTTTTAAAAGGGAGTTTAGAAAAAAGGAACTAGATTATTCAATTCAGATATAATAAAAGTTCATTTTGGCGAATATATGCACAGAAAAAGGCATCATAATCAATGTTTTAAGGACATGATAAAACCAATTTCAATATATTATTAACAAAACTAACAACAACATAAAGTTAATTTAAAAAGTACAAAATTCACTAATTTTAACATCAAATATTAGAATTTATTCTCCGTAAACAAATTAGATTTTTTACTGAAAAAACACTCAGAGAAATACACAAAAACAAGAAATAATGAAGATTGACAGAGAAATAAAAACTTCATTATAAAAATATACTATAAAAGAATAAAATTATCAAGCGATAAATTCCTAATTAATGTTAATAACTATTAAGAGATTAATAAGAATTTATAAGTTTTGTCAAAGAAGAGTTTTGACTATGAGGATGGAATTCTAATACACTTTTAATGTTTGGATTAGTTATATATAAGGAAAGTCAAAAATACATAAAGTTTCAAGTAATGATCTTCGAAAATTGAGTTAATTAGATTGAGTTGTAGAGATTCAATTGAAGAAAAAATATGATTAATATTGAGAGATGAGGCTTTAATAATTTAGAGAATGGGATGAAGGTATATTTTGGTTGAATTAGTATGAAGTATAGTGGATTAAAAAAAATATCTTCTTTCATATGAAATTATATTCAAGTAAAATCTGAATTTTGATAGCAATTAAATAATGGTTTATTTTCTTTCTTTGAGGTGCCAGGCATAAGAAAAATTAATAAATCACTGTCTTTAAAAAAAGATTTTTATCAGCAAATAAATTTAATAATGCTCTTTACTCTATCTCATCTTTTTGCTTATAATCTCTATTGAAATAAAATGTGCATTGCTTGATATAATAAATTTGTAAATGCTATAGAAGCGAATACAATGATAAAGATTGCAATTTAATATTAAATATTGATATTTTAAATATCTTTAAACGGGTATATTTATTAACATTATACAAACTGAAGCCAAATATATAATGAAAAAATGATATCATCAATATTTTCTGCATAAAATTAAGAATGTATTATCATAATATATAATAGGCATTTTTTGTCATTCTTATTTTTAACCTTGAATTCTAATTCTTATATATTTTATTATGAGTTTGTACCATTTATATGTTAATATTAGTTTAAATTATTGCTAAACTAATTAATCTTAATTCGGTTAACTTTGACTCATAATATATTGCAGTATATGCTTTAAATTGAAGCGTGAATATTTTCACCTATTATAAATACCTCTAAATAAAATTTTAGGTTTTTTAAGCAACATTAAGAATGGATAAAAAAAATTAGTTTACGATTATTGTTTTAAATCTAACTTATTTTTGATTACAATTCGCAGAATAGGATATATGCTATTATTCAGCATAATATTAATTTTATAAAAATATGAAGTTTAGCTTTAGGACCGATTTTTAATGATGCACTGAAATTGTCTCTGGATAGTTTATTTTTTATATTTATGGCCTTATTAGTCTAGTATAGCTTACTAGTTTTAAAGATTGAATAGAAAAAGAATTTCAAATGGCTTTACTTCTCTTTTATTAAGGATGTTAGGTAAAGATTATATTTTGGATTAATTAGTAATTATAAAGTTCGAATGATAAATTACCATATAATATGAAATATAAACATAAATATTCCAAAAACCAAGCTTATCGTGTAGTCATTTTTATTATAATATTTAGAAAGATAGTTAGTTTTTTAAATTTTTNCCAAGCTTATCGTGTAGTCATTTTTATTATAATATTTAGAAAGATAGTTAGTTTTTTAAATTTTTTAAGCGCTTTTTAGATTTCAAAAGTGTTTTCAATTGAGATTTAAAAGTTTTTTCAGTATTTTTCAAGTTATTTTCTATTATTTCAAGTTCAGCTTCTTTTCTGTCCAACTCAACACTGGATTTTGAAAGTTCATTAGACATGTACAGATTTTTTTGAGATTTTTCTTCTAAATTTTTGACTAAAATTCGATTTAGAGCTTCTTTTGAATTTATTTTTTGCTCATAGTCTTGCAACCACTGTTTTCTTATTTCGTTATTATGACTGATTTCTGTGAATTTTTTCATTATCTCTTTCATTTCATGCTGAACTTCTGTGTTACGCATCTCTGCTAAGAGATACTCTTCCTGTATTTTTTGTGTTTTCTCTCTTTGATCTTCAATACTTTTCTGGCTTCTTTCAGTTTTTAGTCTTAAACTTTCAATATCTTTCTTTTCCTTGTCCACTTCAGCTTTAAAATGCCTGAAATTCATTTTTGATTTTGTCAAGAGTTTATAATGCTCTGTCAATTCTTGCTTCTTTCCTTTTAACTCCTGTAGAGTTAATTTTAGCTTCAGTGTGACTTTATCAAAATAGTTTAACTCTTTATCCATCATCTCACTATCTTTGAAGCTTTTATTTACAGTTTTAACTTCATTCTCAGTATTTCTAAAATTTCTCTTTTCCATTGAAGCCATCTCTTCAATTTCCCTCACATGCGCTTCATATTTTTTCATATCTCTTTCAAAGTTTTCCAAATTTCCTTCTTCTTGCAAAATTCTAAGCGACAATGAAGGGCTATCTTCTTTAAAAAAGGCAATTCTTTCTTGAGTTCTTATAAGTTTATCATGCACAGAATTTTGTTTTATAAGCAATTCCATACATCTTTCATTAATTTTTGTGCTTTTTTCATCGATTTTGAAATAAAGATCAATGTGTTTTTTGAAGAGATCACTTTCTATTGTCAGGTCTAGAATGTTTTCTGTATAAAAAGTTTCATAGCTATCAACTTGTTTTGATATGATTGATACTGGAGAAAAAGTGCTGTAAGAATTGAATGACCAGTTTGTTGAAGGAGTAAGTAAATGTGATCTATGCTTGGGAACAGAATTTTGATTGTTTTTCATTTAATTATTTATTACTATAAATGATCTAAAAACGGTGAAAATCTTTTGAATTTAATTAATCATAGATTTGGTTAAATTGATATTAAAAAATTACTATTGAGATTATAAATCTGTAATTTACTTTATAGTTATACTAAATATTGTATATAGTTTAAAGAAATAAATGCTTTTATAAACATTGATGGTATATAGTTTAAGATATGAATGATTTTTTAAATAAATGTACACACTTGAAATGCTATTACAAACTTTATGTAAAATATATTTATAGAAAAATGATAAACTGTGTTAAAAAATTTTTATTAAAATCTTATATTATAAGATATTACAGTAAATTAAATGTATTAGGGCTTCAAATACGTGATAGATGCTCATACAAAGTATTTTCTATAAAGATTACGCAATTTTCATAAATTCGAATCTAAGTCTACAATTCACTATACTTATATCCTTCAGTACTTTAATGTCTCATAAATCATGATACCATAAAAGCGATGACACAATTTTTAAGTAACAAAAGCACGATGTATGGGAGTGAAGAAGATCAATTCTTACGGTATAATTTTGAGTTTTTTATTTTTTATTTTCTTTACACGACTTTCTCTGGTTCTTAGCTCGAAATTAAAATTTAGATTTCAAACTTTCTGTTTATACATAGAAACTTATATTATTATTGGACAACTCAAGCATATAAAGTTGATATGTTCTTTT